>PVJI01001415.1:0-182909 GCA_004026765.1 Micronycteris hirsuta
TGATTTTTTTTCAAAGGAAACAATTAGTACCCATATCAAAAAAGCTAATTCAGATTAATTAAAGAACACCCACATCAGTTAAACATAATAGTTCCTCTCCCACTTAACTCGGTGTATACAAAGTGTCACTAAAAAGTACCGGGCTTCCAGATAATCAAGAATGACAGCTGGAGAGTCTGGAGCTTGGAAGAAAACTTCAGGGTCTGCAACCATTTTAATTGCACCAAATTATGGATAAGGAAGTGGAACAATTTAATTTCTGGGCCTTCATGCTATTAGAAGACTAATAAAACAGTATCAAAATTGGTTATTTAAGTAAAATTGCAAGAAGCTGTTTTTCATTCCACAATATAAATGGAAATTAAATGAAATGCTGAATAACTTCTGTTCCATTTTTTTTTTCATTTATGTGCTACAATGGTAATTCACAATCTAGTGGAAATTATTGATGGAGCTTTAGAACAAGTAAAGTGAAACATACTTTTGAAATATTTCATTTTTTATTTAGAAAACATAGAAATGTATTATGAAGAAAATAAAACCCACCCTAATACGTATAGGATGTCTCTAGAAGGAAACCCAGACTGGGGAGGGCTGCCCCTGAGGAAGGGAGCTGGCAGGGTGTGGGCGGAGCTGGGCAGAATCTTAACTTTTGCTAAATAACCTTGTATCGTGTTAAAGTGTTATTTTTTAAAAGTTAAATTGAATTACCTTTAAGAAATTATACTCCCAACACTTTTCTGGAGACTTACATACTTTTTCCCTTTTTTAAAATTGGGATCGGGAATATTTTATAACCTGTTGTATTCTGACCTTTGCCCATGTTCCTAAGTGTTCTTCTGCGGCTGCAATGTGAAGAAGCTAACCGCGCTCACTTGGGGACGTGCCATTTACTTAACTAAACCCTCTGCTGCTGGGCAGCTGGCCTATCCTCCTCTTCCCACTGATGCGAATAGCTCTGCAGCCCATATTCTGGTACTCCAGTCTTTCCAGACACTCCTGATTATTTTCATGAGCTATATCTTGTTCATACATCTTATGGAAATATTAAGAGTTGAATTACTGGGTCCAAACAAATAAACAGTTTAGCTTTTGAAACACATGGCCAAACTCTACTCCAGAAAGAGGTTACCGGTTCCCATTTTCCCGGAAGTCCACGCGGATGCCCTTTCCCCAGCTCTTCCCAGCCCGGGAGAGACACTTGGGACAAGCTCTGAGGCACTGAAGATTGGACTCTGGTGCACTGAAATTATCCGACCAAAATAGGGACTTCCAAATAGCTATGAGTTCTGCAAATATTTTTACTCCAAAATTTGGACGCTGTCAAGATGCTGCCAGAGTTAATTCTATAAAACACATTTTCTCCCTTTGGGGCCTTGACCAAAGTGGGAGGGCTCCTGAACTTCCCTCCCAGAAGACAGACCTCCCAGTGCCAGGGAAGGGCCCTCGGCTTGGAGGGTGGGAAGTGCTCCTTGAACCACACGGTGCTCCAGGACAGCAGGACAGCAGGACAGCAGGACAGCAGGCACTGTGGCCCGTCACCCACGTCGTCTGCCCTTGGCACCAAGAGAACATCTGAGAGCGATGGTCACACACGCCCTCCAGGAATTCAACTTCCGCAGGTGCGGCCTGTCCACTCAGGGGCCTCACTTCCCCTAACGAAGGTGCTGTCACCTCCTCAGAGCGTCACTTGGGAAGGTGCAACAGACCAGCAGAATACGTTGGCCGTAGTCCCCGGGACAATGACCAGAAGGGACTATAATCTGCTTATTAGCTTAGAACTAATGCATATGCCTTTATGGTAATACAGAAGTAATGTATCTGAATTTTGAAATTATAGAAAAGCACAGAGAAAATAAATATTACCTTTAACTCCACCATTCAGAGATAAACTGTTAATATTTCAGTGTGTTTTGGGTAATCTAATATCCAATCTTCTGTGCATGTGCATACTCTTATTTTGTAAAAATGGGATAATATTATGTTTGCGGGGTAGTTATCTGCTTTTTCAAAGAATATATCCTGTGCTGTTTTCCAGGTCATTAAATATGTTGCAAAAACACTTTTTGCTGTTTTGATACCTTCATAGTATTTTTGTCACCTACGTGTACCATTTTTTTAAACCAATCCCCAATATTTAAGTTATTTCCAAATTTATCTATTAAAGTAGGAGCTCTCTTACCCATCTGCATAGCATTTAGCAAATGTCCCAGACACACAGAATGGCCATGAGCTAACCTTAGAATTCTTTGAAAAGGCTGTATAAGGGTGAGGCATTTAAAAACAAAAAGTGTTCAAAATTAAATCTAAAGTAATTAGATTTAATTTTTGTACTTAAAATATTTCACAATTACTTTCACATTCTTTCTCCAGTTTAAAGAAAATGACTTTAGAAGTAACAGGCAATGCCCTATTGATCTATAGAGTGTGACAAAAGCAACGTGAAGTGCAGTTAACAAACCCACGCTCACGGAAAAGGCCTTGGCCACCCCGCTGTGTGGCTCAGTTGGTTGGAATGTCATCCCGAACACAAAAGTCTGTGAGTTCAATTCCCAGTCAGGGCACATACCTAGGTTGCAGGTTCAATCCCTGGTCAGGGTGCATGTGGGAGCCACCATTGATGTTTCTCTCTCACATTGATGTTTCTCCCTCTCTCCCTCTCTCTAAAATCAATAAACACATCCTTGGGTGAGGATTAAAAACAATAATGATAATAAAATGAAAAGACCTTGGCCTCCCATCAAAATATTAGTGAATTAAAGCACATGTGTGTTGTAAGTAAAAATAAAACAATTTGAGTGAAGTTCTCATATGTCATCTTTTGTAATTTTCTGCTTTAACTGACTGTTTTGACGAACTGGCTGACAATCACTTTTAATTGTACCAGATGACAGGATTTCCCATCACCGGGTAACCTTGTAGAACTCCATTTTCATAAACAGAAGGCAGGACTTCTGCAGTTGTTGCTGAAACAGTGAAAAGCTGTCAGCTCCGATCCACCGTGAAAACTAACTGATCATCAATAATTTAGGTGGTTCATGGGATATAGCAGCACTTTCTACTTCTTCTACAGATGGTATAAATGGCCATTTCCCTCCTTACACAAAATCCCTGTCCTGGGAAAGCCCTGTTTCAAAAGGCATGTTCCATTATCGGTAGTTAGGAAAGCTACTTCTCACTTTCAGAGACATTTAACGTGAGTAGTGAAAGACATCTTCCCTTTCCTCAGGTGATGGCCGGACTGAAGGACCGCTGGGCGTTAGCAGCGGCAGGGAAATGCCACACCGGGAGGGACGGTATTCTTTCTTCTTGGAATCAACTGATCATGAAAATAGCAGGTTCAAGTCCTTCCACCTGCCCATCTCTCTAAATGATATGACAGCCCCCGCCCAGTCAAAACGCCACGTTTCACCCAGGGGTGCTAACACAGATCCTTGCTACATATAGAGGAAGTCGACGTCGATTTGGAAAGTCACCGAGTGACTCTGTGACATGAGGAGGGACATTTTGATTACAACTTTTCATGCTGTAACAAGAGGGCACTTCACTTAAAGTTGTTTAATAACATGCTTTATTGTTCCATCTCGAGCCTTGAGAAGTAAATCCACTGTTACCAGCTATTAATATTGCTAGGATTAAATTTTTCCCGTTTATTATCAAGTTTGATTTTCTCTTTAGATTCTCATTTTCTTATTGGGTCATTTAATTATTTCCCGTCTCCCCGGTCAAACATCTGTTCTGATTCCCATTCCGTCGGCATCTCCGCTCATTCTTTTTCGTTCTCAGCCTCAATTAGAAGTTTACTGATGCTCATCCCTCCCCTCAGATCTTGGACCTTGCAATTAATTTTAATCAGGCTTGTTAACACTTTTTTTAATAGGTAAGAAATAAGCAAATATGTAACTAAAAGCCGTTTATGTCTTTTATGAAGGTAACAAATATGCAATTAAAAACTCCTTCTCTGGGTGACTTTGCAATAAATTAACTTGTTTTGTCACTATTGTGCTGGTATAATGTCATTTTCTCTGGAGTTTTGACAGTGAGATTTTTTTTTATCCTTGGCAAAATTAGCAAGTAATATTAAGATCTAAGAAATGACAATTAGTTTGTGAATTACGTGGGATACACAATGTGTTAATTATTGAGGGACTGGGCTGCATGCAATTAAAATTTAGCATCCAGATGATGATAATGTAGTAGGTTTCTGAGTATCTAATGAAGTTGAAAATGTTCATTACCAATAAATTAATTCTCAGTTGCTTAACCAGTCTTTAAAATGTCTATACAGAGGAAGAGATCATAATAATCATTACTGTTCACAAATAGAATAATAACATGAATTCTTGAAAGTCTCTCGGGACTATCATTTTATTGTTGAGTTCCCTGCACACTGCCAGGGATATTCCCAAAGCCTCAGAAATGCGGCGGCTCACAGAGAGCTTCGCTTCTCCCAAAGCAGTCTTTCGAGTCACGGAAAGGTCAGAGGACGACAGCAGAGGAAGGGCGTGGAGACCACAGACAGGTCGGGATAGGCTGCATTCGCTCTAACGCAGGCTATTGTTAAACACTTTTCAATGGCTTAGAAAATGCCTGTTAACTTGACCCAATGGTACTCCTCTTTGTCATTTGGAAACTCAGTTTCATGTAAATTTCCTTCTTTAAGAGGTGCACACAGTATTCCAGGAGCAGGAAAGTCAGTGCCAAGTCATGTCTCAAGGAGACCCCCAGTTGGGCAGGAGGTCAAACAGAAAAACCAGTCCTATACCACAGTGTCACAACGGCCATGACGCAGCAACAAAAGTCTGACTGATATCCTACAAAGTCCCTTGCTGGCTGCTGAACGAAGAGGAGATTGTCAGAGGCAAGAGAGCAAACAGGGAGACCAGCTAGAGGGTGGCCGTGGTCCGGGAGAAAGGTATTGGTGACCTGCACAATAGCGGTAATACTGGGGAGGCACAAAAAAAGAGAGGGGGAGGGGAGAAGGATTTAGATATATTTTGGAGGTAGAGCTGCATCCCGGATTTGGCTTGAAAAACTAGAGAGATAGCGCTGTTGCTCTCTGGTCTGAGGAAGACTGGGAGGTGAATCGGGCCAGAGCAAAACCTCCAGAGTCCTGTCCGGGGTTGTAATATCGCGGCGTTTATGGGAGGTGTGAGCGGGGGATCGTGACAGCACTGGACTTCAGAGGTTTGACTGCAGAGAGAATTTGAGTGCTCATCAGCGCAGAGATGGCTTTGAAGGCCTGGTGTGGAGGAGCGCGCCCAGGGAGGAAGTGCAACGGGAGAGGAGAGAACCCAGAAGCAGGCCTCAAGGAAGCGACATTCCCAGAAGAAGGCAGAGGAAGAGGAGTTGACAAAAGAGACTCAGAAGGTACAGGCAGAAAAGTCTCGGGACAAACAGGAAAGCACAGTGCCACGGAAATCAAGAGAGGAAAGGGTTTCAAGGGGTGAAGGAGACAAGGGATCTGATGCCTGCACTGAGGTTATTCAGCGACTCACTGTTGTGATTGCAGTAAATTAGCAACAACCTAGGAGCCCATAGTGGGAGGCTGAAGTAGGCTGAGCTCCGCCCTGACGAAGGAGTACTCCACATTTGCAGGAAAGAAGACATGATTTCCAAAAGGTACTATTACAAAATTCATGAAGTAAAAAACAGCAAGGTTCTTAGTATGTTATTTGTACCAAAAAGGGGGGGGGGGTTACACATAGAATTGCTGGAATATGCGTTGCATAGTTACGCAAGATGCAAAACATCGCTAAGATGACTGTAGGGGACACAACGGGATGGGTGAGAAAAGGGGGTTGAAGCAACAAGATTGCTTTTAATCTTGGTAATGTAGCTTTTTGACTTTAAAATGTATATTTTGTGCTATGTACCTTGACTAATCAACACCAAGAAATAATAAATGTTCACGTTTATTATTACGTTGTTTTCTCACTGTCTTTTCAAGAGTTATAATATGCACACTGCTTTAAGACCATATTTACTACAATCGTTTAGATATTTCCATGCTTAGTTGTTTTCTATGCTCACTGTTGGTCCATTTTAAATTTTCATCACACATTTCCTCATTCACGAGGTCTTTATTCATCTCTCAGGGGGCTGCAGTATATGTTCATGTAATTTTATCACAAAAACGAGGTAGATGAATATCTTCTGAGTCCTTAAATACGTGAGAATTTCTTTCCGTTGCTTTCATGCAGAAGGAAGTGGAAGGGGTCTGAGTTCAGGCTCAGCCTGGAACAGCTGAGGCAAGGACTGTGGAGCTGTTCCCGGGAAACAGCAGTGAGAGAGCAGGGAAAGACAGGGAAGATGGAAAAGCCAATGAAGGGTATACGTTTGAGCCGATTACCACTGGGAGCAGCTGGGGCCCGATGCAACGGGGCGGGGCGGGGTGGGGCCTGGGAAACCACGTGGAATGGGTCTTGGAATTGTTCCACAAAGCACAGGAGGCTGGACCATTCATCCACCGATGTCCATTGCCAACTGGTCAAGAGCTGCTCTCAGGAATACTAATTCTCTTGTACTTCTGGCTTCCACAGCTTCGGATAACACTCTTAGGCAGAGAGGCTCCCCAAACAGCCTGAGGTGGGAAGCACATCTGGGAACAGCCACCACAGGCAGCTGAGATCACAGCTGGCCAAAGAGAACGTGGTGCCAAGCAGGAAGTCACGCATTGCAGCTGACCCTCGGACGCTTGATCGGAAGCCTTTTACACTCACAAACCTTCACGAATGTTGTTCCATTGTCTTGTGGAATCTAACATTGCAGAAAATTCTGTAGCCAACCTGACCTTTTTTTCCATTCTAGGTAACCAGACTACTTTTAAAATTCAAAAAGATTGAAGTCATGGATGTCTGTCTAGGTCTTGGCAACTGTTGGTTCATTTTACCTATACATGCAGTACTCTTCCAACTTATGCCTTCAGCTCTTCCTTCAGTTCAGGAAAGTTTTCTTCTATTATATCTTTGAATATTTTTTTTCTTCAGCAACCTCACTAGACACACATAGCTATGTAATCTCATACTATTATCCCCCAATTGTTTTCTTCATTTTGACCTTATTCTTGGCATTCTTAGAGAGCTTTCTCAAGCCTGATTTCCACATCCAATGAAAATTTTCAACCATGTCAATCTGCTTTTAAATGATCATAATATTACTTTAAATTGTATTTGGGCATTGTTTCCATAAATGTCTTTTCTTACCTATGTCAACATCTCTTTTATTTTGGTCTTTCCAATTAACTAATATCATTTTTTCAAGATTGTTCATAAATACTATTACTATTCTTATAAAGAGTACATATCCAAAATATATTTCATCAAATATGTATTCATCTTTTGCCAGCCACGTTTTGCCATTTATGAAATAGAAGCTTTTCCCCAGTCCCTTGTCGGTTTCCTGTTTTAAGGAAGGTCTCCTCAGACCTGTGACTCATCTCAAACAAGTCAAGACTGGGTGATATAAATTCCTGGGATCCCCACTCTGGTCCTCTGAGCACTGTTAGAATTGTCTTAGTGTGTAAGTTGGAGGGCTGGATGATGTTGGTTTCCAGTACTGTTTCAGCATTCATCAGTCTCTGGGCGTAGGGAGAGGATGAAGGAGGGGCAGGGGCTAAGGGCTGGCACAGGGAACTTGGTCCTTGAGTGACTTTCCTCTTTGCCCCCACACAGTCTGTTGTAGCCATACCCAGGGACCAGCTTTCTCTATCTGGTTTTCTCCGGGAGCTTAATGGGCCACCCTCTGGAAAAAGGCCCCTTTCTGGAATCTCTGCCCATTCATTCCATCAGGGCCATGGACCCTTCCCATTGCAGGGAGGATGGAGGCAGCACCTCTAATTCTGAGAGGGCCCCCCTCTAGATTCTCAGGAAGAGAAGTCAAAATTGGGACTATGGTGACTTCCTTCACCCTAATCCCATCCTCCGTGCCCCAGAGGCAAGGCCAGCGTCACAGGGATGCAACCCGTGCGGGCCCACAGGGCCCGGTACACAGAGAAGGGCCCTGTGCCTGATCCTGCTGTTGCCATCTTGAAATGCTCCATGATTTTTGAATTAAGGCCCTGACTTCTCATTTTTCACTGGACCTCACAAGTCACATAACCAGTCTTGCCCAGAAGTTATTTCTTGATGTTTATAACCTAACAGTTACCTCTGCCAGAATGACCATAGACCCCACCAATCCTGGTCGTGCCCTACCAGCTCCATTAAAGGACAGCAAGGAAGAAAAGGGGTAAGTAAGAAGCATGCTAAGAAGGGAGGGTAGCTGGGTGCTCTGGTCTTGTGAAACCACATACACACACAAAAATGGTCAAGCGAAAGCACCGCCATTAAAAGCAGAACCAGATCGCCACTCAGTATCTAAGCTCTCCAACAACACCCTGGTCTGTTCTCAGGCTAACCCACCTGGTCCCCAAAACCCCACCAGCATGCAGCGATGAGCTACTTGGGGGAGCTTCTTATAGCTGTGACTTGGATTTGAGTTCGTCACTAAAGCACTCCATTCCATTTCCTGTTGCTGTCCTTGGGTATCACCCAACCTAAAGCTTCACAAACCAGAGCTGAAGGAGTGACACGGCAAATTGCATGCGACAGATCTGCGAGGCTGTGGCCTTACTGCGCTCCGACAGCCCATCGCCGAGCAAGCCCGCGTCTGCTCTGGAAAATCAGAACCCACCTTTTCAGTAACAGCCTGGTAAACAGAGATGGTGTTCACCTGCTGGCCTAACGAGCTGATTTATATTTATTTGCTAACAAGAATCACTTGGTGTAATAAAAAGAATATCTAACAAACTGGATGCTGCGGTGGGGAGATGGCCTCTCATTTTAAAAATAAATGTCAAGTCTCCGCCACAACATTTATTTTTGGTAAATGCTGAGTCTCTGCCTGGGCATTTAAATAGCAGCAGGAGACCTTAATCAGACCAATGGAGGGGCTCCAGGACTCGCTGGAGAGAACAATTGACTTTTATTGACCGAAGAGAAGTTCAAAGTGTCATGCTGACTACTGTATATCCCCCCCGGGGTGGCATCTGGGGAAGAGGAGGGAGAACCGATTATGCAGTCATTTGGATTTGTTTGTGCATTCGAGCCAAAAGAACTGACCTTCTTGTCCACCTCCCTTTGTAGGAGAAGGAGCTCTGGAAGGTCACCGGCCCCACTCTCTGTGTGTGCTCAGAGCCCACGGCTCCCCCAGCATGTGCCAAGGCCAAATACACCAGCACCAGCTGCAGAGCCGGAAGTGGGAATCAGAGGCACAGACGGTGTTGCCTGCCCGGACCAGTTCAGAAGGAATGCCTTTTTTACCCCGTCTGCGGCTTCTCTAACAATGTGCCCTTGAAAACAGCCCTGACGACAAAGCAAAAACACAGCACCCCCCCATTATTTACCAAGCCCCCAGTCAACATCTCCGGAGGTGGCTTCAAGCATGCTCTGTTCCAGCAAAGAGAGGCTGCACTCCTGTCCCCGCGTTCACAAGTGAGCACCTGATTAAACCGCCCGCAACGCGCAGCGAGTCCAGCGGCCAAGACCCCTACCCGTTGAATATGCCCCGTGCCGCGTCTCTGCCTGGACAGCGGAGCCTGGCAGCCTCCGAGAACCAGGGATGCAGCACAATGGAAAGAACACCTTTCCTAACCAGGATGGAATGCCGCTGTTTTCATAAAAATGAAAATAAAGCAACGCCCTCCGTGGGGCACCCGCGGATTCCTGCTCCAGGATAACTGCACTAGGACCTGGAGCTGCCTCCGTCACTCTGCTGCCCCAGCGCGTCCCCAGACCAGGGCCCACCACCTCCCTCAGAGAGCAGGCGTGGCTTCCTGGGCAGGCAGGGGTCACTTTCTAACCTGCGAACTCCAAATTACCACCTGACAGATGCACATTGTACAGATCTCACAGGAGGCGCCCCCCAGAGCACCTGCACCCTCCCGGGAATGCGGGGTGTTTGCTTCCATCTGCTGCAGGACCCACCTCTGAACGGAGTGTGAGAATGTCATCGCACTGCCACCAAGTGGGTGCAAAGCAAGGGGCATTCAGGAAGTGACTTCTTATTGTCAACAAGCATGTTTGGAAATTCGAAAGCCATGGGGAACCCTGCCCAGTGTGGCTCCGTTGGTTGGGCTTCATCCCACAAAGCCAAAGGTCACAGGTTCAATTCCCAGTCAGGGCAAAGTGACTAGGTTGTGGGTTCCGTCCATGGTCAGATGCATACAAGAAGCAACCAATCAATGTTTCTTTCTCACATCAATGTTTCTCTCCCTCTCTTTCTCCCTCCCTTCCCATTTTTCTAAAAATAATTCTTTAAAAAAAAAAGGCATGGGGAGGCAGCAAGTTTGGCAAAGAGAAAGATGTCATATTGTCCCTTCCATTAGCACCTTTCACCTGGCTGTTCTGGAGGAGGTGATGTGGTGTCGCATGGCTCTTCGGAGGGGACTGCAGAGTGACAATCAATCTTGTCTGGTGCCACCCTACACACTGTTGGGTTCTCTGTGGGGTTCCGGGTGGACACGGTATATAAAATGCATACGGTAATCAGGAAAGAATACACCCATCAAAGGAAAGAGACTCTCACTTACGGAGGGCTACTAAGGGCAATGCAGTCGATTAACACAATTTCACTCGGTCCTTCCTTTTATACAGATGCCACCAACACTCACACATGCCACTGACTAGCCCAGCCACCCAGCCCAGCAAGCGGCAGTGCCAACACTTGAGCCCAAATCTCACCCCCCTCCCGGGCTCATACTCCCTCTGCTCTTCCATCGTCAGCCACAGGGTGGCGGGGCCTCCTCTGGTAACCGGGAGGCTTCATAGCTGTGTGCCCTGGGCAGTCACATGGGGCCCCACACTTAGAAGGGCCCTGGACTTGAAATTTTTAATAGTGTTTGAATAAAGACCTCTGACTTTTCATTTTGTACCAGGCCAGTAAGTTACATAACTGGTCTGCAGGGCATGTTGGGTCTTTGAGCACTAGGGGGCGCGGCACTCACTTCCACTGGCCCTCTGACAACACCTTCTCTGCAAGGGACCCTCCTGGAAGCCCAGCTGCACCAGGCCTTGCAGGTGGTCCTCAGAGAGTCTATAGCGGCTCTCTGCAGTCCCCTTTGCTACCACTAGGAGCCTTCATATGGCCCTGTGGTTTTAGGTCTTCGTGTGTTCCTGCTGTTCCACCATAGATAACAAATGGAGAACCAGGGGTAAACTTCACGGATCTTGATAAGGATCATGTACATGGTGCCCAGGAGGAGCAAAGCCAGTCACTCTCTAAGCTCAAGTCAGCTGCTGCCATCCGTACAGAGGGCTCCAGGGTGGGCGGGCAGGTGTGGTCTTTCTCCCCTATTTAACCTCTCCCCTGTCCTCTAAAGCACAGTGGGCTTTTTTCCCTCCTACCTGGGCACCCACACTCTTCTTCTGGCTTGCTAAGGATCTCCCAAAGAAACCATAAGCCTTGAAAAGGGATAAAGCATGTGGTGTAGACAAAAACCACAGTTACTCGGGTCTTCTACCAAACTATCTTAACTTCCCAGATCCCTGGGTGTTGTCACACTATATGAAGTGTCTCTGGTAAGATCAAGTGATAAGAAGTATGTAACGCATGTAAGGTATTCTCCAGTCTGCAAAGCTCTAAACACGTGGGAGAGGTGACAGCAGCGGAGGTGGTGGTGGTGGTGATGAGGGTGGTGGTGGTGTTGGTGTGGGGACGGTGGCATCAATGACAGTGGTGATGAGGATGACGTGGTAGTGCCAGCAGTAGGGGAGGTCATGGTGAGGATGACGGTGGTGATGATGGCAATGGCCACAATGGGAGTATTTCAATATATTATCATTTCTTAACCTGAGTACCCTTTTCCTCTGATAAATACCCTATTTCTCAACAGAAAAATTTCTCCCACTGCCTGATGCGTAATCACTTTCTCTTCATTCCCTGGATCCTCTCTGAGACAGAAGGGGAGTCCTGGGATTCTTCTAGAAACTGGAATCAGCCAGTGTCCACTCCTGTCCCCAAACAGGCAGAAATCACAAAGGGGTAGCCCCCACCTGCTTTCCTCATTCCCCCTTGCTCCCCTTCCGGAAGGCTGAATGGGCTGCCAGGAAGGGCAGGGCTGAGGGCAGTGGGCCGTGGCCCCAGGCTAACCTGCGTTCTCCCTACTACATCAACCCACAGGCTAGTGACAAGCCTGCCAGGCAGCTCTGGCAGAAGCCTTGGTGCCATCTGCTGGCCGTTCGGAGTATGGGACCCGGGAGGTTAAGCTGTCTAGGGAAACCTTTTCTATCTCTACAAGGTGCTATGTGGACGCGGGAGGTAGGAAGTCGAAAAGTCAAGTTCCCTCCTTCACAGGCTGTCTGGAAAAGCAGGAAATGTTCTGACTGGGGTCTCCTGGGGAAAAGGTTGGAAAGGCAGATCAAGACCATTTGAGAAGGGCAACAATTTGGGGTGCCGGCCTGCCTGTGCACCCCACAGCGTGCCCAGTGGGGGACCAGGGTGACACAGAACCCCAGGACACACTGGGCACATTTTCTGAAGAACCTATTCCACTCAAAGGAATGGAGGAAATCTTGTAATAGTTCTAAAATGACTTTAAATTAAAACGAATGCACATGTATTATCCAGCAGAATGCAAAATTCTTATCATTTTTAAAGACAATGCAGCTGACTTCAAAGACATTTTCCATGGGCAGGAGACGTCTGCTGTCCCGGGGGGCTGGAGTCTCTAAGTGGAAGAGGCTGAGACACGCAGCACAGCCTCCGAAGGGACGTGATGTGGGCGATTCCAGGTGGGAAGGACCCCTCCTGCCTGGAGAGGGGCCAGGGAAGAAGAGTAAGTCCTCAACCTCTCCCGTCTAAGGGGGCAAGGGGGCTGGTGGGGGTAGAAATCGATGCTGGAACCTAAGCTCTCCTTCTCGGCTGGCATGAGAAAGGCACAGAGAAACAACGGCTGTCGGCCTCCGTCCTCCCTGGTCCTTCCGCTTCTGCAGCCCCAGGGAAGCGGAAGACTTGCAGCCGCTGAAAACACCGAGGGCTGGGCTGAGGCGCCTGTGTGGACCCGAGGCCGACGGGAGGACGCAGATATCTGTGCGGTCAGTGGCATGGCGCAGGGACTCACTCACTATTTATGAATGGAGTCATGGGCTGACCAGAGGCTCACAGGAGACCATCTGCGAGCCGGTTCACTCAGCTTATCATTTACTAAGTGCCCTACACGAGCCGAACGCCTGACCCAGCCCGAAGGAGCAAGGCGCACGCCCTTCGCTCCAGTGACTGACAGTGAAGAGGGAGACAGCAGGGAGGCCCCAGGGGATGACAAGGGCACAGCCACTGCGGGAGCCAGGGGACAACATGCTGGCTTCCCTCTTTGGGCCATTTGCTGCTTTTTGCATCCTGGTCACTCGCCAAACACTGGCCCAGGACGAGCCACAGTATCCGTTGTTGATGTCACGCACACAGCGGCGCCCAGTAACAGGGCACCAGTGTCCAGGAGTCACCTGCGGTGACCTATTGGGGGAAGGAGGTAACAATCGGGCTCCCATCCTGTGGGGCTGGATGAAAGGAGGAGCTCAGGAAGTGCCTCAGGCAGGGCGAAGTCTTTGTCACAGCGAAACACAAGACAAATAGGTAATGGCTGCAACTTTGTTCCATGACACTCAGGTGACAAAAAGAAGAAGACTATGTTCCTTTCTTTAAAAAAATATTTCAAAACAGATCTGGCTCTGAGCCCCCACATGTCTGGATAACTAGAATTCCGTCTCAATCATATCATAAGAGAGGAGGTTTATGGGGGTCACATGACATCCTGGGGTGCAGGGTTACCAGAAAGGGTGGGTTAGGGCCATCTTAAGCACATGGGAGGGGTCATCCTGTTACCATTGCTCCTTCTGCCAAGGGACACGCCCATGGGCCTGGCTGTCAGCCCCTGGAGCCTCGGTGGGCACAGAGGTAGGTGCTCCCAGCACCCTCTCCACTGTGCGAGAGCTCGGCGGGAAACCCTGCACCCCTGTACCCGGACCTCAGGCTCTGCAGTCCCTCTGCACAGCAGCCCATGGCCACCCCCGCATCCCCACCAGTCAGTGGGCTCTGGACTGCAGCATTTGTGGATGGCGCTTCCCACATTGAAGTCCGTCCCCTTCCCAGGCCTGGGGAGCCCCAGAGCACCTTCTGGCCTGAGCCCCCTCACAGCCTTGCTTGGCTTCCCCTGGGGCCTCACTCCCCAAACAAGGCCTCGGTACGTCAGGGAGTTACCCCCATGTGCCTGGCAGGTGCCGTATCAGACTCCACAGCACCAAAGCAGGTAAGGAGGGAGTGGCCACCTGGGAAGGGCTTGGCGCCTGCACAGGACAGAGGAAGGAGATGCCACCAGCTGCACAGGCCGCAAGAGCAGCACACAGGTGAGCATCTCGGAAGCCCCCACCCCACCGGCGCCCCCCCACCCCGCCCCAGGTGATGTGTTTCCCACATGCCATTCCTACAAGCCTTATGCAGCTGCGTCATCCCTGTCACTCTAGTCCTGACCTGGCACTGCAATCAATAAATTTCTCAAAGGCCACTTTGTCCCCAACTCCCACGATGACACAGAGCTGCAGAGAAAACAGTGGACTTAGAAAAGAGTCATTCCGGGCATAAAAGGGAACAGAGAGAACATCTCCAGGTCTTCCTCTATTCTATTTTTTAATTTTTGCTGATCTTTTACCCTGGCTTACAAAAGAAATATTTGCCTATTATGAAATGTTCAAGAGATTACAGACATATTTGCTCTAAGAAGCAAAAGTTCTCCATAACCGCAACGAAAATATTAATCATGGCTGGTGCATAGTCCTCCAGATTTTTTTGCCAATGTGCATATTTTAGTTTTTTTTTAAATATGATCATACTATGTGTGAAGTCTTTTTTCAAACACAAATCTCGGACCTGCCAGAACAAAGAGCTGCATCTGCCTCCGTCTTCCTAAGGATGGTGCTGTATTTTATCGAACACACGTAATTTATTTGAATGGTCCTCTACTGCCTGACTTTTTATCTGCCCGGTGATTTTATAAGAGAACCCAGACAGGATAACTGGCTTGATCCAGGTCGCCTGGATGTTCAGAGGTCGCCCCCACAATCAAGCCTTCTCGTGCCTAAGCCGATCTTTTTCCTGCTCAGTGCTGCCCCCTGACTTTCAATTTCTTACTTACTCCAGTTCCCAAGGCCAGCAGAGGGAGGAGCACCCTTGCACATGCTCAGGTCCCGGGGACTCCAGACTCCTCTGAGGACAACCGGCTGTCACAGCCCGCAGAATGCCCGCCAGGCCCCGTCGTGCAGGAATGGCTTAGACACGTGCCATCCTGCTGAAGTAGTGAGAACACAGAGACAACAAGCCTAAGAGAATGACAGGAAAACTGGTGTCTGCTCTTTAAATCGATTTTTGATAATGAGTGTCATCTATTTAAATGTTCACACATCCTCATCACATTAGCATTCGCTATACCATCAAAGACGATCTGATTCCGTAATATGCTTCTTCATGTATCGCCGCCATGAACTTGTTAATAACTCGTGTAATTATAAAAGGAGAAGTTGATGGTGGGTGTGTCCGGTGGAAGCCTCTGGAAGTCTGACTGTGATTTCCTGCCATTTCTCCTCCACTTGAATGAACAAAGCCACGTGAGTGGCGCCAGGACACGCTGCCTGGCGGCTCCTCCCAGGCCTCGAGGCAGCCCTGCTGTTGCTGCTTCGGAGGGTGTTTGTCGTCTCTGTGTGTGACATCAGGCAGGACGCCTCCGGCTGCAAGAGGCTCCCGCCCAGCTCCAACTGCAGCAAAGGGGTGGGTAGAGGGGTATTGGGAGGTCACTGAGGTGGTGCCCAGGTCAACGGGCACTAAACCAGCAAGGCAAAACTCAGGAAAGCAGAAGTAAGGCTGGGCCTGGGAACCTCAGGAGCTGAAAGCAACTCGAATACTGCCCCTCCTTGCACTCCCTGCCCTGGGCTTGGACACCCACTGAGCAACCTCTGCACGGGCGCCTCACCCTGCTGGGGCTTCAACACCCTAAGCTGGGCCCCCCTCCGCATCCTACTTACACTCAGATAGCCCTGGCTCGCCACCCGCTGAGGGAGGGCCCAGACCTCGGTTCGAATACCAAACCTCCTGTGTACTAGGTGTGTGTCCACAGGCAAGTGAGTTATCTTCTCTCCCGCGAGGTCCCGTGTTTGTCAAGGATAATCACAAAGTACATGAAAAGCATCTTGCACTTGACCTAGCATGTAGTGGACAGAACTGTGAGCTCCTCGAGGGCAGGGATGTCCTCCCCACTCTCCAGCCTCACTTCATTCCCACTGGGGGTCGAACACTTGGTTGCTGCATAAGCGCTAGCTGTTTGACTTGCCTTTTCTCCATCAAAAACATTTGCATGTGAAACTCAGCCTCCACAGCCCTAAGTCCCGAGCTATCATTTTTCTGAAACAGCACAGTGGGGTACAAGATCATATGCAAAGTACTAGGCTAAACAGAGCTTTTAACTGCGAACGGAAGATAAATGAAGATGGTCCCTACACATGTGTGCACGTGGGGACCGACAGCTGAGATGATGACAGGAAATGAAACTGCTGCCTGCGCTGCTGGATGTGAATCATAAACCGATCTTCTGCCGCCGCCCAAACATCCCTAAGGACGTTTAATGTAGCCACTCAGGAGCACACCCTGCTTAAAAAATAAATTTGCTTTACTGAATGTGTAAATGGATTAATTGATAGAGGATCACAGAAGCCACTGAGTGTTGATAATCTTGTTAATAAAACATCATGAAATTTTTCCAGGGTGGAAAAAAAGATTGGTTTTCTGATGCCGGCCTTGACAGAAGGGGGGGATGCTCCTTGCAACACAGCAAGCCTAAGGGAAGCAGGAGAAAACAGCACTAACAAATATAAAAAGAAGACATTATTCAGAAAACTGGAAAGAAGAGAACACTGTAAAATAAACAGATCTCTAGGTAGTGTGATTTTCAAAAAGAGGAAGTGCCGTGACAACTACAAAGGGGGCCAGGTGGGTGTGTGGGGCAGCAGGGGGACCACTCCGTAAGGTACGTGGTCTTCTAGCTACTTCTCTGTACATCTGAAGCCAGCACAGAATAATACTGAACATACTGTGATTGATAAAAAGGCATTAACCAGTGTGGACTCCTGCACCTCAGCGGGGCAGCTTGTCAGGAAGGTACAAAGCTGAGCTTTGGGGGCAAAGCAACCCACACCTGCCCAGCACTCTGGGTCCATTTGCTCACTTTCTGGGGCTCTAGAGGTCTCGGCTCTGCCGGCCGATGGCTCCCCCCAACCTGTGTGTGTATGGAAGGTGAGGCTCCAGGAATGACTTCAGTTCCGAGAACTCAGACCATGGTGCAGGGCATGCTATTTTAAGCCACGCAGAGCCATGGATATATAATGACACTCTCATTGATTAAGGGGCGGAGCCAAGGGGACTATTGATCCTAAAATCCTGGGTAGGGAGACAAATTGTAGGTTCACGGTGAGAGTAATGTCTATATTGAGAAAACCAAGACTATGCCAGAAACTAATTTTAGCCCTAGAAATATGTCCATGAGAAAAAATACAGTGCTAATGGGTAATCTGGAAGGAATTGTTAACTGTTCACGCATCAACCATTTCCTTTTTTCTTTTTCTTTTCTTTTTTCTTCGCCCAAGATCATTTTTTTTCCACTGTTTTTTTAGAGAGAGAGGAAGGGAGAAAGAAAGAGAGAGAGAGAGACACGTAGATGTGAGAGAGCAGCACTGACTGGCTTCCCCTCCTACATACCCAGACTGGGGATCAAACCCGCAAGCTACATACTGGCCTGACTGGGAATCGGCTACAGGACAATGCTCCAGCCAGCCGAGCCACAGGGGCCAGGGCAAGCATTTCTGATGTGCCTGCTCCAGGCCGGCCTTCGGGGCCTCCCGCTCTGGGGTCCCCAGAGGACACTTCCTATACTCTGAGACAGTGATCATCACGTTGTATGTATTAACACCACACTCCAACCAACTATGCTAGCCTGTACCATATTGTATTTATTTTCTGGGCTGGAGCTTTTCATGGTGGGGACTGTCATTTCTGCATCCTTAGCACAGGGCCTGCACTGCTCAGTGCTATTTAGGGGTGGGGAGGTGCAACCTAGGAAAATACCACTCTTTATCACAAGGTGGCGCTCCAGGCTCACACAGTTTTGGACACGCCTTGGGAGCTACAAGTGCTCTTAAAAATCCCCTAAAGCACACCAGTCTTTATTAATTATTTATTAATATCAGGAGGGGAAGCTGGTGTTCCTACGCAGTTTCCCTGCCCCACCCCCTCATTAAAATCTAATATTTTTTCAAACCCAGACTCTTGTCTGTCCCTTCCCAGTGGGGCACTTAACCTCCGGAATCATCAGTTTCCTGGTCCGAACCGTGGGCTAACAAAAACACACACTTCACAAGGCTGTTATAAGGGTCTCGAGAGATCATGCAGGTGACCCACAGACCGCTGCAGCCGGTGAGAAGGGAGCGCTCATTAAAGGCTCATTACCCTGGTTACTTTCTATAGATAGGGAAAAAGTGATTAAGAGACTACCCCCCCCCCCCCAAAAAAAAGTCCGGAGGCTCTCAGACTTTGACTATAAGACACAGCAGTGGAAAGGCGGCAATTCTACAAATCAGTGGCTCTAGCTTCAGCAGCCCATTAAAATCACTTAGGAGAGCTTTTTTTAAAAAATCTCATGGCCGGACCCCACCCCAGACCAATTAATTACATCAGAATCCTTAGGGACGCAGCCCAAACATTGGTCCTTTTCTCTTTTTTTTAAAATGTTATCTATCTTCTTTTTGAGAGAGAGAGAGAGAGAGAGAGGGTAAGGGAGGGAGAGAAACATCAATGTGTGGTTGCCCCTCACGTGCTCCCCCACTGGGGGACCTGGCCCACAACCCAGGCAATGTGCCCCAACCGGGAATTGAACTGGTGACCCTCTGGCATTCAGGCTGGCACCCAATCCACTGAGCCACACCAGCCAGAGCCGGTCTTTTGTGAAAGCACCCTGGGTGACTGACATTCAGCCAGGGCCCAGAGCCACGGCTGCAGCGCTTGGCAGTCTGGCCTGGCAGAAACCGAGTGCTGAGACCCTCACCAGCTGCTTCTCGCCATAGAAGAGCGGGTTCCCCCCAACAGCAAGGCCCCACTCTGACCAATGAAATCTACACAAGGTTTGCAGAGGTCTGGTCTCCACCTCGGTGTTGCAATTAGCAGCTCCTCCAGGCTTCAGTGACGTGGTGACAGACAGATGAAATGAATACTCTAGGAGATTAAATAATGAGGAGATGTTATGCCAACAAAATTAACTTGTCCAGCCCCATTCCTTAGCAACTGCACTATTATTTCAGGTCTCTTCCCGGAGCTTCTGGTTATTCACACAACTCCCTTTCATTAAAATGTGAGGCGTAGTTATTTGTAACTTTAATAACAAGGAGAAAAAAGCAGACAATGAAGCTGAAGAAACTTCCAACCACCCTTCAAATTACATCAGTCCTAACCCCAGACGAATAGGATGGAACTGGCAACTTGTAAATAGGGGTGTTTATTTCATTTTCCTTCAGCCGCGGCATTTTGTGCCCCTCCAATGCACCACAAAGCGGTCCTCCCTTTTATGAAAATGCAATGCGTTGGCAAGCCAATCTGGGGCTCCCCAGTCAGTCATTGTGTGGGAGTCAGGCCCTAAAAGAATTCAGAACACAATGTCCTCAGAGAAAAATCACTGTTGTGTAGCAGGGAGAGGCGCCGAGTCGGTCATTGCCTGGTTGTCAGAAGGGTGAGGCAGCCCTCCTCTTTCTGAACTCTGCCCAGCTGAACTGCCAAGGACGGCCCTCTTCTCAGATGGCGTCTCCCGGGCGACCAGCAAAGGCCAGGCTTTGCTGAGCTCCCCACTTCCCTGATGTGGTGTCCATGGCTCCAGGGCTCTGGGTAGGGAAAATCTCTGAGATCCGGGGTCTGGCCCAGAGACTTGGCTTCTTGTCCGCTCCCAGTCACATCCAGCTGTGTGCTCTTGCCTGCCCTGGGCCGAGCATCTTACTGAGCATTGACCACTGTTGGCTCCTGGTCTCTATTATTATTATTATTATTATTATTATTATTATTATTATTATTACTATTACTATTATTTCCCTGCCAGAAATTCCTGCCTACAGGCTTCACAGTTGTCGCGCTGAGCTTGAGGTAAGGATAGGCCCAATCTTGTCCTTCAAAGCAGGGGCTGTTAACCAGGGTCACCATTCAGTGGGTCTTGGAAGTAGGATCAGAAAATCTTTGACCTTCATTGCTGACTCGCCTATAACAAAATCTGGTGTTTCCTTCAAGTATGAATGTAGGCACAAAGGTACGGAATCGAGCTAGAGACATCAGTGATGCTGCCACCAGGAGTCACTGATCATCTGACATGACACTACCACTGTGGCAGACTCTAGAACACCATTTACACAAGTGACTACTTCATTATTATTACAGGGTCATAAGACCTACCCCTGGGTAGTTTAATATATTAATAAAGGCATGGATTGACTGATGTATCCCAAATATGGGTTTTATAATATCTGAAAACTAGGCTTTAATATAATTGGTCTCCTTTGTAAAAAAACCTCTATGTTTTATTTTTTATGCAGCTAAAAACATTATCTTGGAACTTCTGCTTCCAGGAAGACAGAATAGACATATTTTTTCCTGTTCCTCCTGCTAAGTACCCGCAAAAATCCTCACTATTACAGGAAAAGAAAAACATAAGATTCTGAAAGGTGGAAGGAAGCAGGCGGAGCAGACAGGGCCTGGGGAAGTACACAGGGGTGAGCCCCTGGGCTTGTCTTTCTACCTCGTAGATCCCAGAGGTGGAACTAAAATTGCCAGCAACACAAAGGCACCGCTGGGCCTAGACACAAAAATAAAAGCGCTCCCCCTTCCAAAGCTTGCTGTGTCTAGCCCAGTGCAGGAAAGAAGCTTAGCAAGACAGATCACTTTCAGGCAATGACTGCCTTCTACTCCATTTACTCAACAGCATCATCAACCAAGAAGGCGAAATCAACATTCATAGTACACTGAACTCAACAACAGAACACCCACTCTTGCCCTGGCCGGATGACTCAGTTGGAGCATCATCCCGTACACCAAAAGGGTTGTGGGTTGGATCCCCTGGTCAGGGCACATACTGAGGTTATGGGTTCGATCCCAGGTCAGGGCACATACAGGAGACAACCAATGCTTCTCTCTCTCTCTCCCCCCTCTCTCTTTCTCTCTATGCCCCCGTCTTTCCATCTCTCTAAAAATCAATTTTTAAAAAACATCCTCAGGTGAGGATAAAAAGAAAGAATACATATTCTTTTCCAGTGCCCACAGACTGTATACCAAAATAGGCCATATCCCGAGCGATGAAACAAATCTCAACGAATTTAAAATAATTAAAAGCTTACAGAGCATGTTCTTGGACCACAGTGAGCAAACTAGAAATAAATGACAGAAAGAAAACATGAAAATCTCTGAACACTTGGAAACTGAACGACGTACTTCTAAATAATCCACAGATCAAAGAGGAAGTCATGAGGAAAAATTTTAAAAGACAAGAAACTGGGAGCTTCTGGTCAAGACGGCTACATAGGCAGATGTTGCTCACCTCCCCGCACAACCACACAAACATTACAACTAAAATACAGGACAACCATCACTCAGGAACGTCAGAAATAGAGTTGAATGGAAGTCTGACGACTAGGGAATCGAAGAAACCACATCCATCCAGACTGGTAGGAGGGACGCAGATGTGGAACGGGCTGGCCCCCCACCCATGTAGACAAAAATTTGGGAGGGATATCTCGGGAGCAAGGAGCCCAGCCCCACACCAGGCCCCCAGCCCAGGGTTCCACTGCAAGGAAGACAAGTCCCCACAACTCTGGCAGCAAAAACCAGCAGGTATTGAGTCGGTGGGGGAGGCTGTTGGAGTCCTAAGCAGCTCCTCTTGGGGAACCCACACATGGACTTACCTACTGAGACTTGCTCCCTCTGAGTTCCAGCACCAGGGTGACAGCTTGAAGGGAACCTGTGGTACACAGGGAGAGACTGAAGTGTCTGGCATCCAGGTGAGCAGAGGCCATTGTCCCTTTGCTGAGCCTTCCCCCCGGGAGTCGGTAGGCTGGTACCATATCTGAGACTCCATCAACCTGGCTAACACTGTGTGAACTACCTTGGAGATCCAGAAACTCTACCTCACCCAATTTACAGGCCCATCCAAGCTTCTTTTCCATAAAAATGGCTGGTCTTGGCTCCTAAATCCTATCAAACAAGCAATAGCTGGCTTCAGAGAGCTGGAGGGGCTACCAGATTAGGAGTCACAACTTGGCTTCACCTGGGAATCTCCAAGCCCAGCACAAGTAGCAGCCATCTCAGATTGCTTTACAGCTCAGGCAGGGTGCCCTGGGAAAAACACAGGTTTTACAGACGTTGGCCTGCACAATTCTGGAAACCCCAAGCCCCGCACCCAGTGGATGGCTACAGACCGGGTCAGAGCACCACCACCCTTTCCCTGCACAGCTGATCCTCCACAGAGAGCAGAGGTTGGTGGTCAGTAGTCACAGCCAATCCTTGCAGCTGACTGGCCTGGGTAAACCTCTCCTGTTGACCTGCCAATGGCAACCAAGGCTCAACTACAAGAGGAGGGTGTACTCAGCCCACATGAGGGGTGCATGTTGAGTACCCAGCTTGGGTGATAGGGGAGGCTGTACCACTGGACCCTACAGAACGCCTACTACATTAGGCCACACTACCAAGACCAGGAGTCAAAGCAGCTCTACTCAACACACAGAAACAAACACAGGGAAGCTGCCAAAACAAGGGAAAAAAGAAACATGGCCCAAATCATGATCAAAACTCCAGAAAAAGAACTGAACAAAATGGAGATAAGCAATCTATCAGATGCAGAGTTCAAAACACTATTTATAAGGATGCTCAAGGAACTTAGTGAGGAACCTCAACAGCATAAAAAAGATCCAGTCAGAAATGAAAGATACGCTAATTGAAATAAGGAACAATTTACAGGGAAACAACAGTAGAGTGGATGAAGCCAAGAATCAAATCAATGATTTGGAACATAAGGAAGCAAAACACTGCCATGCAGAACAACAAGAGAAAAAAAAAGAATCCAAAGAAATTAGGACAGTATAAACAGACTCTGGGACAACTTTAAGAGGTCCAACATTCACCTCATCGGAGTGCCAGAAGGAGAAGAAAAAGAGCACAAAACTGGAAATCTATTTGAACAAATAGTGAAAGAAAACTTCCCTAGTTTGGTGAAGGAAATAGACATGCAAGTCCAGGAAGCACAGAGAGTCCCAGTTATGATGGATGCAAAGAGGTCCACTCCAAGACACATCGTTATTAAAAGGCCAAAGGTTAAAGATAAAGAGAGACTCTTAAAAGCAAAAGAAAAGAAGGTAGTTACCAGAAGGTTGCCAGATGGGAGGGGGTGTGGGGGAATGGGTGAAGAGGTGAGGGGTTAAGAAGTACAAACAGGTAGTTACAGAGTAGCCATGGGGATGTCAAGTACAGGGCAGGAAAGGGAGTAGCCAAAGAACTTATACCCATGACCCATGGACATGAACAATGGTGGGGGGAGTGCCTGAGAGAGAGGGGGGCGCTGGGTGGAGGGGAGCAAAGGGGGAAAGATCAGGACAAATGTAATAGCATAATCAATAAAATATCATTTAAAAATAAAAATAAAAAGACAGGAAACGGAATGAAAATGAAACATCGCGGGATACAGCTAGAGCAATGCCGAGAGGATGCTCTGCAACCCGGAATACTACACACCTTAGAAAAGAGGAAAAGTCCTAAATCAGTCACCTAAGCTTGCCCCTCCAAAAACAGAAAAGAAGATTCGGCACAGTCAGAAGAAAGGAAATTATAAGATAAGATCAATGAAATTGAAAACAGAAAAACAATAAAGAAATCAACACAGCAAAGAGCCGGTTCTTTGAAAAGATCAGTAACATTTTCAGACATCTAGAAAGGCTGAGAGAGAAACAAAGACAGAAGATACAGACTCTACCTGTCAGGAGTGGCACGGGGTGTGTCCCTCCCGTCCCAGCGACATCGAAAGAGCAGTAAGAGAATGCCACGGACGACCCTGTGCACACACATGCGACACCTCAGATGAAACAGACCGCTTCCTCGCTAAGCACGAACTACCGTACTTCGGTTATTTAGGAAATAAAGTACCACTATGGAGGAAATTAAATTTGTGATTTTAAAAACTCCAAGAACAAATCTCCAGGCCCAAAAGGTTTCACGAGAGAACTCTACCAAACATAGAAAGAATTAACATCAATTCTACACAATCTCTTCCAGAACACAGAAGAGGAAGGGACATTTCCCAATTAATTGTATAAAGCTAGTAATTATTCTGACAAAGTCAGGACATCCTCTATGTTTTCATGACTGTCTCGATACTCCGAGGACAACTGCAAGTTCCCACAGACAGAGGTCTTGTCTAACCTCTCACACCACCCAGAGAACCCAACTAGTGTCAGAAAATATAAATGAGCCCACTGGGAGGCTCTGCTGGCTGGAGCGTCATCCTGTGCACCAAAGGGTTGTGGGTTCGACTCCTAGGGAGGCAACCAATGGATGTTTCTCTCTCACATCAATGTGTCTTCTCTCTCTCTCTCTCTCTCTCTGCCCTTGATTCCTCTCTAAACATATCCTCAGGTGGGGATAAAAAACAACATAAATGAACAGGTGAGTCCATGAATGAATGAGTGAGGAAAGCATCCTTCTCTTTGTAGTGGGATTATTCTAGAGACAACTGTGTCTGGAGCTGCCCAGCCTCCAGCCTCCTGCCCACTCACCCCTTCTGATGGTCCTGCCACTTCCTTTGCAGGAATATTAGCTCTTTCTCCTCAGTTCCAGACTAAAGGGATTGCCCTTAGGTCTCTCTGGCCAAGGGAGCAAACCAGCTCCAGCAAATGTCCCCTCCCTGTAATTTTAAGCTTACACTGAGGGACGTAGAGACTGATGGAAAGCAGCACTCACTTACCCCCAGAATGTCCTCAACCAGAACGTCTGGGCTGTGAGCTTATTGTTGTGGATCTGGGCAAGCGAGACTCCCTCTTGACACCTAAGTTTCCTCACTTGAAACACTGGCTTAGCCCCCGCACACTGCTGTAACAAAACACCGCAGACAGCTGTCTGACACAAGCTTGACCCCACGTGAGCTCGCAGTGACATGCTTGGAGAGCTTGAGAAATCACTTCTAATTTCCCATTTCTCCCTGACATATTGCTGGATTTAACAATAAGACTATTATTTTTACAACAAGGATAATTACTTATAAAATCAGAAAAATGAAAAGACAGGATTGAAACAATCCACTGGAGTGGTCCCTGCAGTGCCACTGACAAGGGCCATATGGTCCTTGTCATAGAACCCTCTATGGACATCAGCCACCTAATCTGTTCAGTGTGGGGACTGGACCAGATGCCCCCGCAGGCGCCCTTGTGGTTCAGCGTCCCGCGCCCCCTGGAGGAGGGTTTTGAGTTTGCAGCGCTGCCACCCAGTGGGAAGCCCTCAGTTGGCTGCAGTCCCTGCTGGCACAGCTGCAGCCCCAGTTCTGTCACATGAGCAGTGCCCTGCCTGCCCCAGCGACAGGCTGCAGTCAAACACAGAGACCGGCCTCCCGGCTGCGACGTGCGGGACGGTGGAGGGTCCCTTCCACCAGCTGCGGGGAGCAGGAGTCAGCCTGTTCCCTGGGTCTGGTTTGCAGTCAAAAAAGAGCATAACGAGCTGCCACTCTCCAAGCAGGTGCGCGGGCCACGGGAAAGGGTGCTGAGTGTTCTCTGCTGAGCATTCAATGTACTCACAACCAAATCACCCTTCATGAATGGATTCATTGACGCACGTTCAAACGACCTCGACAACAAGCAGGAGAAATTCACAAATACATTCCCCATGATCTTCCTGCTCTTAGTCCAGGCAGGCTGATTTCTATTCAGGCTTTAGCTGGAGCCCCAGAGTGTCATTACCTCTTGAATGTCATCAGGAGCACCTGGGCGGTAATGCCTGACAAATTACTCATGTAAATACTTGCGTATTTAGTAGGTCATTCATTCAAGCAGCCAAGGCTTCCTCCACCCTGCCATTCAAGTAGAAAATAACCAGTAGCAAAGGAAGAAAGATACAGGCAATAATAATGTTGGAAGGGAGGGAGGAAGAGAGGGAAGGAGGGAGAGATATGTTACATCTAAAGACAGAATATCAGAGCTCCCTGGGTCAGCATCCAGGGAGGACGTGGGTTTGCTTGGGGGACCCCCCGTGGGTTTGGGCTTTGTCTCAGAGCCAGCCCATGTACGGCGTGTGCCAGGAGACCAGCTGCCCAGACATCAAAGGATGCTGGCAAACCCAGAGCAACAGGAAGAGATGGAGTGTGTTGCAGGACAGCCCGTCACATTGGGAAACACACACTTCTCAGGAGAGAGCTCAGGTGAGCGGGGAAGGAACAGGGGCTTCAAAGGGGTCTGCCTGAGTCACATTCCCAACCTCGCCGCTCACCTCCCAGCCCTGAGATCTCGGGCAAGCTCCCACATCTGTCTGTGACTTATGCCCCGACCCATAAAACGCAATGTGAGTGGACTGCAAATGACCACAAGTAAAGTACAGCAACAGTTATCACTATTATTATGGTTATTTGTCGTTATTGTCGTGTGAGCTGTGTGGTACAGGACAGCGTGACAGGAAGGGGCTTTGGAACCAGAGAGACGTGGATCCAAAGCCCAGCGCCACTTTCCGACTTCGGGTAAGTGGCTTCTCTGAGCTTCAGCCTCTTCACGTGGGGCAGCAACGCCGGTGTTGACGCTGCAGGTCCGTGAGCTTGGCACCGGACTGGCACCGCTCATGAGGCCTCTGTGTTCCAAGGGTGGCAGGACCTGAGCGCCCACCGGGTGCGCTGCCTGGGGCCCTCGAGGTGCTCCGTGGTGCCTTCAGAGACTGTGGGGCTCCCTTCCCCCTGGTGGGCCTCTCATCTCCTGCTGGAAGCCGGACCGAGAAAGTGCTCAGAGGACCCCGTACCTCACACATTCGAGGCGCGTGAGAAGCATCCTCCCCCATCTGTGTGTGCACTGATTTTGAACTGGTTCCCAAACATCACATTTTAAACATACAATTTCACACCATGAGGGTTTTATCTAGAGGACCTCAGAGAGGGGCTGGGGCCCCGTATTTCTTAAAAGCTGTCAGATGACTGTGAGAAGGGCTGTGGCAAAGGGAGGGTGACCCCTCGCCGGGGCTTGTAAACCGGAAGGGCAGTGTGGGGTGGTGGGTGGGCCCTGACAGAGAGCCAGGAGTTCCGGGTCTGAATCCTAGCCCCCCACCCCCATCCCGCTGCTGGCGTTGTGACTGTGTCACCTCCCCCGCCCCCTCCACAGCTGGAGATGACACTGCCCTACCTACCTCCCCATGTGGTGGTGGTGATCAGATAGAACCCTCATTCAACAACCATGTTTGTGACGTACCAGGCCCCCCGCGAGGCCCTGGGGAGACACCGCTGAATAAAGCAGACAGGGCCTCCACCACCTGGAGCTCACATCTGTACAGAGGACAAAGAAATGTGTCGTTTCTGACTGTGATGAGTGCCATGAAGTGAGCGAACAAGGGTCTAACCAGGCATGTCCAACCTGTTGGCGTCTCTGGGTCACACTGGAAGAAGAGTTGTCTTGGCCCGCACATTAACTGTGACACATAATCACAAAAAAATCTCATAAAGCTTTAAGTAAATGTATGATTTTGTGTTGTGCTGCATTCACAGCCGTCCTGGGCTGCATGGGGCCCACGGGCTGCAAGTTGGACACCCCTGGTAAAGAATAAGAGGCCAGACCCACTTTAAATGAGACAAACAGAGATTGCTTCTCCCAGGAGGTGACATTTAAGATGAGCCCTGAAGGAAGTGTGAACCTCCCATTACCGGGGATGTAAAAGGCTTTCCTTCCAGCCTCCCTTGCAGATGGGAGTACGCCCCCCAGTTCTGGCCAACAAGACATCAAGGGAACTAAGCTGAGGGACTGAGGAAAGACCTCTACTTTCTTGCACAGAGGGAGAGCAGCTGGTGCTTCTTTCCCCTCCTTCTTGCTTTGGTTGTGGAAGAGTATGTGGAGCTTCTGCAGCCATTCTGGAAACATGAGGTAGAAACATGAGGCTAAAGTTGGACCACTTAAAGGTGGATGCAGCTAAAAGATGAAAAGAACCTGAGTCTTTCAGACTTCTTTCCAAGCCATACAATGGAGGTCCTTGGGATTTATGCCATATGGCTAGTTAGGTGTTCTGGTACTTTCTACAGAAAGCATTCCTGATTGATGCAGGTATTAAGTTCCTATGGCATAGAACCCATGTTGTACCTTTCTTCCTGTGTAAGTAGGGCGGATAGGAAAAGTTTAACCAGATAGGACATTCAGATAGCTGAAGCTAATTTCTCTCACTGACCCTCCCCCATCTCTCCTCCATTGTCACTTCAACTGCCCTCGTTCTGATCCTTTTCTGCTTCACCCAGATGATGACGATGATCCCCTCTCTCATCTCCTCGCTTCCCATCTCTCCCCAGACCTATTGCCAGACTTAGGTCCTAGGGTATGTCCTTGAAGAAATCATTCTCTAGTCTCCCACCCGTTCCAAACCTTCCATGACTCCCCACTAACTCCCTATAAGGTCCAGCCTCCCTAGGATGAAATCCAACACAGGATACTGTTACATGGATGGGGAGGCAAGCTTCGGAATTCAGGGCCCAGCTCTATCTGGGACACTTTGGCAAGTTACTTGACTTCCCTAAACGTCTGCTTTCCTAGAGGTAAAGTGAGAATAATAATGAGAATGCCTGCTTCCTGCTGTGTTGAGAGATAAATCATGTGATGGGAGGTACTTAGCACGGTGCCTAGCACACAGTAAGAGTTCAACAAATGTAAGGGGTATTGTTAATCTGCCTGGACTGAGCCTCAGCAGCCAACGCATCTTTCTCTGCTCCCATAAGCACAGCCAATACCCTTCCCAATGGGCATCTCTCGTTCCTGCCTCGGGAGGTACCTTCGCTGACCCTCCCTGCCCAGAGCATGAGCTCAGCCATTACTCTGCGTTGCTTACCACCCCAGGCACCTTTCAAAATCTGTCTCAGATGCCGCGTCAGCCATGAACACTTCCTTGATCACCAAGGCCACAGGTGAATAATTCCCCTCAAGCTGTGGAGACACCTGGGGCTGGCGGGAGCCCTCCGCTGAGGACACCGCTCCTCCGCAGGTGGCCTTCTCTAAATGACTCTGCCTTTTGGAGTTTCAGCAACCCCTCTGTCCCCTCTTGTCCTCGGACTCAGGGAGGGTAACAGCTCCTCTGCTTCTACTAGGTGCTGGTCACGATATCATTCCTCGTACTTGCCTACACCTCACCCTTGCCTTTGTCCACAGGCCCTTCATCAATAAACCCACCTCAACAGTGTCGGGACCCCGGCCGACACCTGTGGTCAAATAAGGGGAAGTATTTCACTCTCCACGGCCCTTTGGCCTTTGTGGATGCAAGGCCACAGGAGGGACTCCCAACCCACCCCCAACTCCTGGGAAAATCCTCCCCTGGGTTGTCAGTGGGTCATTATAAACACCAGCCAGTTTGCTGAGTAACAGCTGGGGTGACCCCAGCCATAATCAGATGCTAAGCTGGACCTGGAAACGCGAAAGGAGAGGGCGCCCCACCTCACCCAAAGGGTGTCAGTCTCTGTCCCCCTTTCCCCTCCCGGGCACCATCTTAGCATCCGTGATTACAGTGAACTCAGTGTGCTCTGCACTTCCGCTGCTGCTCCAGACCGTGGACTCCTCCTCTTCCATCAGCCAACCTGGAAAGAGGCCCACCCCTGGGTCCCAATACGGAAGGCTGGCCCTGGTATAATTTTAAGGGGAGGGAGGGTGAATTACAGAAGAGTATGTGCGGTGGAACCCAATTTTTGTAAAATATAAACCGTGCGCCTATGTTTGTGCGTGCGCCTCATAGAGTCTGGAAAGAGAGGCACAAACTGTTCATAATTCACCTGTTATTTTTAAAGGAAAGAATTTGTTGATTTTATAACTTTCTAAAAAATCTAAATCTTAGGGTCCTTTATTCAGCAGGAGACCTAGCTTTGGATCGACAATTGCCCTGGAGCAGTGGGCCCAGGGGGAGGTGGGGGGTTGTCTTTTGCTTTTCTTCGTGGCTACTTTCCCTCCACCCCCTGACCCGCCTGTTCCACAAAACAGGAAGCGTGTGTTAGCCAGGCAGTGGGAACCTCCACCCCCGAAACGCTCCCGAGCTGGCGCACTCAGGAAAAGCAACGCAAACTCACTGCTCCAAGTGAGTCACAGGGCTAGGCCCGGCAGCTCCAACTCCGCTGGACCTGAGCATGGGCTCCCTCCTATGTCCCCCAGTGCGGACCATTTCCACTAGCAGGCAGTGGGAAGGATGAGGACTCCTAAAGTCCCCATCACACACACAAAATAAGTGGTTTTCTGTTACACAGGCAAACTACTGAGGTGACACAATCACGCCAGAGGTGAGACCTGAGCGCTCTGCAAGCACCCCTGCCCCTCCCAACACAGACCCGAGGACCCACCCCCACCGCCCCCTCGCCATGGCCCAGCCTTCTGAAGCTCGGGGTTTCTACCTTGGAAGTCAGGCGTCGTTTCCACAGTAATTAGGAAATGCCCAAGAAACTAAGTGCGGACCACTTAGAATAAGGCGACGGAACCTCTTGCAGAGAGGAGCCTGAGGACGGTTCCTCCGTGCCAGGGCTGGGCAGCAGCTGCACGGAGCAGCAGAAGCTCCCCGTGGCCTGCCGGAGTCCACCCTCTCCGATGCCCACCAGGGAGCCAGGATCTCGCAATGAACCACGGGTGCGACCCACGTGGCCCGCGAGCCCCCTGCACTGCAGCGCCCCCCTGCGTCACTCCCCCATTGTGCAGGGTGCGCCGCAGTGCCCAGGGGCGGGGGCAGGTAAAAGAAAAGGGAAGGGGGCCAAGAGGCAGGGCACGGCCTCGGGCCTCGCTTGGATCAAGGAGTAAAAGAGCGAGGGAGAGGGGCAGAGGATGGACACCGACGGCTAGACCTGGAGTGTTGGGCAAGAACTGGACGGCATCCTGGGTGGCGCCGGTTTGGGTGGCGCCAGGGGGACAGCAGTTGCAGGACACTGAAACGTGTGGGAGGTGAGGGTCAGGCCCAGTCTCTGGAGCAGGTGAAAGACGCTCTGGAGGTGGGAGTGGGGGCAGCGGACATTGCAGGCCGCCCCGGGGCGCTGGTACCGGTGTGCCTGGGCTGTGCCGTGGGCCCGCAGCTGCAGGGCCCAGCCGCTCTCAGAGAGGGGCTGGGGAGGTCCGCTACACTCCGCCAGAGGTGACCACCGCGCTGACCGTGGCGTGGCCTTAGTGTTGATCTGGTGCTCTCGCAGCCACTACGAGGTCTGCGACCGCAGCTGCAGAACAGCCATGAACCCAGCTGGAAATCCACAATGGCAGGAAGCGCAAACACCCACAGGGAAAAGTTGCAGAGCTGCAGGAGGACTAAGTGGTATGGGAGGAAGGTGCTGTGCACCCAGTCCTGCGATTCAGGAGTGTAGGTCAAGGTCAGTGACATGCTGCTGGTGGGCACAGAAGCCAGTCTGGAAGGCCAGGAGCTGGTCACTTTGGGCAGGGTCCGTCTGCTGCTGCCGATGCAGGCGAAAAGGAAGTTAGTTGCTGGCGACCCCAAGATGGAGGGCACAGCACGCGACAAGCAGTGACTTGCACACCCCAGGGACCACAGGCCTGCGGACGGCCCACCAGCATGCTGCGAGTCACCCTTTGCTCTTCAGCAGGCGGAATGGCCTCAGCAGCCCAGCTGTGGACACTCAGCCCGTCCAGAAGCCAGCTCACCCTGGCAGGGGTGAAAGGCTAGTGGCGGTGCTAGATGCTGGTGCAGCACGCAAGCCCCCCAAACCCCCAGGTTCCTGACTCTCCTCTTCCTCTTGCGACTGAATGCATGAGACCACAGGCCCCTGGGCCCCTGGACAGAGCCCATTCCCTGGTGGCTAGGTCAGGCAGAAGGACATGCATCCAACCAGGCTGTGGCTCAGCTGCACTTCAAGAGTGCGTATTATTAGTGTCACTATCAGCCTAAGAAAACATCCATCTCCCGGAAAGTAGTGTTGATGTGTGAGTGCCCCGAGTTCTGTGATTACGTCACAGAAGGAAAAGGGGGTTTGCTGGAGGGGTTTGGGGTAGGAAGGAGAGCGGAATAAATAGGGGTCTGTTCTAAAGGAACAGTTACAGCCATTGAAGGCACTCACAAGCCCTCAGTTCCGCCTGCCCCGGTCCTTTTTGTAACAAGGAGGAGGTCAGTGTGCCCCCAGCATTGGTGCTGGTATAGGCAGCAGCCTCACGACTGGCCCGCATGGGAACCTACTTGCTGTGCCCCCAGCCGGGCAGGCCGCCCATCTGACCGCCCTGGGCAGGTGATGCTGCAGCACTGTGCCTCCTACCCAGGCTCTTCGGTGGAAGTCCAAGGGTAACTGTGGTGTTCTGGGGTAGAGAAGAAGCCCAGTGCCTGACTTCTAACACAGAGCTCAGGCCTGGAGTTTTTACTTAATGTTTCCAGCTCAAAGGATTTTATTATTATTATTATTATTATTATTATTATTATTATTATTATTTGGCAATAACTCACCTGGTGTGGTGTGGAAGAGGACAGCTTTCCATTCATCATTAGATGCCATTGCCGAAGGAGGAGATGGACTCAGGGGTGGGAGTGGGGGCAGGATTTAGTGACCAGCGAGTGAAGAAGAGGATTCTTTGAGAGCTGGGGGAGGGCAGCAGGGAATACCTAAAAAACTCTTTGTTATTTGCTTATTCTGGCTTAGGTGTCTGTGCCCCAGACATCAAAATGAAACACATCTGACCTCTCATTATTGGGCCCTTCTTGCCAGCTCTCTAGATTTATCGCATAATTGATGTTCAGGCCCTGCAGAGACTCTGTCCAAATGCCTATTGTCCACCTCTGCTCGGAGTCATCTGTGAAGGAGTCCGTTGTGTGAGCTCCGAGACCCCACGGCGGGCAGGAAGTGCAATGGCAGCCGCCCTCCACGTGCTTGGTGCGGCCCGCCCTCTGCGATGGAAGTGGGCAGGCTCGCTCGCCAGCAGGACTCACCTTCGGGGGCCCCATCGGAAGGTGGCTGCTTGGACCCCACCCGCTCCCCTTCACTGGGGTGGAGGTGGGTTCACATCGGAGGTATTTAATAGATAATGTGGGAAAGTAGCAGAAGAAACGGCAGGATGGAGAAATGAAGAGTGGGACATGAAAGGAATTGAGTTGGAAAGCAGAGAAAAATCATTCAAACCCCATCGGAATTGTGCCCCAATCCAAAATAAGGCTTTCTACTCCCAAAGACTGATGGGGAACATAAGGTCTTTCGACCAATCAAGTTGCGGCTCTCATCCATCCAAATAAATAGTTTGTATTTCCAACATCTGTAGACCGGCTTATCTTATTTAGCAAAATGTGGATCCCTGGAAAGGTGTACACAAATCCACTTTTAACTTGTTTTTAAAGATTTTATTTATGTTTAGAGAGAGGGGAAGGGAGGGAGAAAGCGAGGGAGAGAAACATCAATGTACAACAGAAACGTCAATTGGTTGCCTCTCGCGCATCCCCAGCCAGGTACCTGGCCCACCACCCGAGCACGTGCCCTGACTGGGAATCAAGCCGGTGGCCTTTCAGTTCGCAGGCCAGTGCTCCATCCACTGAGTCACACGAGCCAGGGCCATTTTTAACTTTTATTTTAGATGTACCAGAAAATCCTGTTTATGACTCTGTTATGAGTGTTGCAGAATCTCAATGATCAATTTTGTTCATAGGCTCAAGCATTGAATGGTTTTAAAATTTTAAGAAGATGAGTAAATGCTAACATTTAAAGAATGCTCCCGGTTCACAATGACATAGAGATCAATCCTGAAATTCTCTCCTCTCCCTTCGCTGGACCTGTGGATTCAGGCACACACAGTCTTAGAGAGCACAGAGACTGGAGCTATGCACTGTCGTTGCTGAGAGGGGGCCTGGGGGTTCACAGAAGACCCCAAATAACAGTCAATTCCCGCAGTTGCTGAAATTGGCAAATCTAGATTAAGTAGCATGTCTTTCGGGGCATGACTTATCCTCGCTTTACCCCTGGATACCCCGAGGTTGTGTAGTTACACCGCGCGTGCCACTGGCTTGGTTTGTTCATTCCATAGCTGGAGACTGTGCTACTGATTTAATATTTACTGAGTACCCCAAACACAGGACGAACCCCAGCCTGAAGAGCTTCCCAGCGAGGCAGCCACGCATACATAGTGCACACATGAAGACATCATGCATAAAGGAAAATCAATCGAGGAACTCCCTCGGGAAACACAGGTGCTCCCGACCTCTCAGCTGTGGGGGACGGGCCCTGGATTTGCTCCCAGATCTAACCATGCTTTTGCCCGGGTCCCCGTGATGTCGTTTCTGTGACTTGCCTTTACAAGATTACTTGATGTTCAGGAATGCAAACCACAGGACAGAGGTGGTTAACCAGCCCCTCTGAGAATATACACCTGGAACTTAACTGTCCCCCAGAGAGGAGCAGGCTGAAAATCCACAAGAACAAAATTCGGGAGGGCTCCATCAATGCGACCGCAGCGTCTCTCACAGCTGCTACCTCCAGGTAACTGTTGCCAACACATTTTGAAACACTCCCCAGCCGATTTAGTGAGATAAATCTATTGATTGGCTGCCCAAAGGGAGACCTGGTGACAATGCTTGCAAAGAGGATTACAGAACCTCGCCTCAGCCCCAAGAAAGGGCCGCGGCCAAGTCCCGGACTGGCGCAATTCCCAGCACTGCGGCCAGGATGGCACCTTGCAGGAAGAGGCCTGGATGCTCGGTAGTGCCTAAAGCGAATTATATGAAATAAAGTTTTCTACTTCAATCCCATGTGGATTTCTCCAGGACTCACTTCTGAGAGATTTTTTTAAGTTAGTTTGTTTTATAGTCAAACTAGTCCCAGATAGATTTCAGATAGGGTAAGAATGAATTAGTTGCTGCGCATCTGCCAATGTGCTTAATTTGTAAAAGTATTTGTAAACACAGCATATTTCTCCAATCTCTTTAGGCTCTTCATAAAATCCATATAAATGTTAATATTTTAAGTCATAGATGACAGAAACAGGCGGCAGCTTTCCTGGTAATTATTGGGACACTTACAGTCGGCACAGACTTACATCAAGCGAATCAGGGAGCGCTCCAGTTCATGGATTTGGAACCATTCGTGCGGTGTGACTTCATCCTGCAGTTGGTCTGGCTGGACTCCTGCAGTGCCCTGCCCATAGGAGATGTGTGAGGCAAGCGTTGAATGAATACCTGTGTATTTCTGATTATAACAAGTTGCCTCTATGGGATTCATCAGGTATTGTCTGATGGCTAAAAGAGTACTTCCCAAGTGTGGCTTGTAACTCACTGTCAGGATTCAACTTCAAATTCTCAAGACCTGTGGCAGGTACAAGTAAAGCTTCATTCTGATGTTTCTGAGATTCATTAAAAAGAGGATAATTTTTTAAGAGCTTAATCTTGAAAGCATATGAAAACCAACTGAAGTGCTTTGAGAAACACAGGCCCAGCCCCATCTCAAATCGACTGGACTCTCTGAGGACAGGGCCGAGGCGCCGATGTTTTCCAAAAGCTCCCCACGTGGTTCTGGGAGCCGCCAGAGCTGAGAACCAGTGAATTCAGTCTTGCAACAGAGAGAGCACAGCGAAGCCCCAACTAATCCCATCCTTTCCTGCATTGCCTCCACTCCCCACACAGACCCGTCCAAAGAATGCTATAAGGAAATGGGGAATGTGTGGCCTCGGGCCTCCCAAGCAAGGAGCTGCTGGAAGAGCAGCAGCCACACCCTGGGAGGCCTGGGAGGTGAGTTCACCTGGGGCAGGGGAGTGATGCCACGTTGTGGGTGGGCTACATTATCAGAGCCCACGGTCTTTGTTCTCCACCTCCACAGATGAAGCTGACAGGTTTATTGCCATTGCCAAAGGTAACTTGCCTCTCCCAAGTTAACCTGCCTTTTCCTTTCTCCCAAGCCGGGCCTTTCCTACCCCTCAAAAACTGCAGAGGAGTAACTACTAAAGTCTCACATTGATAACGACCCCAACCACAAATACTCACTCTTCCATCCTGGTTGTTGACCTTGGAGTAATAGGATTTAACCCTTGTCCTCCCCAAATCACCGCCCCTTTTCCTTCACTCCAGGTCACATCTTAATGAGTGAATGAGCTCATTTCTGAGAGTAAGAGAACAGAGAGCTGGGGAATCATTGACTCTGCTGTTCAGTGAGCTGCAGCCGTGCTGAAATCTTGCAGATGGTAACCGAGCAACTGCACATGCCCTGCATGCCACGGGCGCTGATGTGAGAGCTGGATGCCATGTGTCATTTCCTACGACTCTCACCCTCACCACTGGGTCACTGCTCCCACGTCAGTGTGGAAACCCCTGTCACAGGGCACTTGTTCTCATGCATCCTGCGAGTGACAGTTCATTTCTTTCTCCCAGTCCGTGTATTCCGGATCCACTGTTGATCATGTTCCAAGTAGTATCACTACAGAGCAGGTGCTGAGCAGTTGGCAGACGGCTCTGGATCTGTTGCAGCTGAGCAACTGGAGAATGCAAGTGAATGCCGTGGCACGCAGTTTACACTGAGGATTCAGGAAAGCAAATATTTGAGTGCCTGGTTTGTGGCAAACACTGGGTGTAGATACACCAACATACACACATAGGATGTCTGTCCTATACATCAGCTATATGACCTCTAAAGCAACTGGTACATTTTCCTCTTTATTTCTATTCCTCTATCTCTTTGTTGACTAATTTATCTAATCATTTTCAAATAAAAGTTGGAGGTAAGAAGGGGGAAAACAATCGCAAGACCTTTTGAAAGGTAGTTTGTTAAGTGTTTTTACTATAAATGCAAGTGGATTTAAAATTAAAACCCCTTTGGTGTATAAAGGTCTTATTCAGGAAATGCTAAAATCCTAGACGTAGATTGGTAATGCGTATTTCCCTGGAACTCTGGAAATCAATGTGTTCAAATTAACTAAGCCATACCAGGTATCATATCTCAGTTACATCCTTTTTAAAAGGCAACCTGAAAAGCTTTACCGACTCCGATGCAGCCACTTTAAATCCTACCTCCATTATTCCTTTTCTTCTCACCGTTTAGCAAACACAAGGAACAGCAAGGAAGGCAGCTACTGTTCTGAAAAACTGGAGAAAGAGCTTTGATTGGCCTTCAAAACATTAAGAGAAAATTATAGATCTATTTTCCTCTCCCCCGCCTTCTCCAAGCAAAGCGCTTGCACTTGCGGCAAAGCTCACTTAACACTGACACAGACTCAAGGACAAGGCAAGGCCACTGGACAAGAGAGCTGGGGTGGAAGTCTCGTCTGTACTGGCTTAGCTCTGGTGCTGAGAACAAGCTCTCCATTCCAGCCTTGGTGGGCACCCAGTGGACGCGGAGCTCTCCAGCCCAGGCCTGGCGCCGCGACATCAGATGACCACGCTGACTGTCATTTTCTGGCCGTGCGGCGCGATCTTGCGGGGCCAGGCGAGCAACAGCTTGCGCAGCTCCTCGCGGAAGCTGTCGTGCAGCCAGGCGTAGATGAAGGGGTTGTAGCAGGCTGAGCTCATGGCGAGCCAGTGGCAGAGCAGCTGCACTAACCCGAAGGCGTAGGGGTCAATGGCGCGGGGGTCGAGGTCCCGCAGCAGGTTGAAGACGTGTAGCGGCAACCAGCAGATGGCGAACACGACCACAACCACCACCAAGAGGCAGAAGGTGCGTCGGCGCCGTGCGCGGTCCCAGTTGGCCTGGTCCTGGGTCACGCTGCCCGGCACCACGCGGTTCCGGAGCTTCACCGATACTCGGACGTAGGACAGGAGGATGACCAGCAGGGGAAGCAGGTAGGTGACGAGCAAAAGCCCCCAAGCATAAAGTTGGCGCTGGCGCTCCTGGGACCCCCAGAACTCCTCGCAGAGGCGCACGCGGTGCGCCTTGAGCTCTATGTGGTAGGTGTGCAAGGCGGCGGGCAGCGCCAGCACCGCGGACAGCGCCCAGATGGCCAGTACGGCGTAGGCGCTGAAGCGCAGCGAGATGCGGCGGCGCAGCGGGTGCACCAGCACGACGTAGCGGTCCACCGCGATGGTGGTGAGTGTGAACACCGACACGTAGACGGTGACGGGCTGCAGGAAGAAGACCAGGTGGCACAGGCCACCGCCGAACACCCAGCCGCGTGGCTCGAAGGCATAGGCCAGGGTGAGCGGCACGCAGGCGGTGCACATGAGCACGTCCGACAAGGCCAGGTTGCCGATGAGGAAGTTGGTCACGTTGTGCAGCCGGCGCACCCGCGCGATCACCAGCACCAGCAGGCAGTTGCCCACCAGCCCCACGACCACCACGACGCTGTAGAGCAGCACGATCAGCCCCTTCAGCTGATGTACCAGCTGCAGACTCTGGAATGGCGTGACAGCCTGAGAACCTGGGCCAGCCACCGACCCATTGCCCACCGAGGCCTCTGCGCTCTGATTGGCCGGAGTTGAAGCCACCGGTGGCAGTCCAGAAAGTAAGTCAGGGACGGGGGGATCCGGAGTCGGCAGTGAGGCCATGGCCACCTATCCAAAGAGAATCAAAGCCTGTCACTTCCCATTCTCTCTCTGCTTGCTCCCTCCTACATCCTCCCCCATTCCCCAAATACTCCCTTTGGCCAAAATACATAACAACAATAAAAGTGCCATCATCCCATCTCTGCAAAAATAAATCTACGCACAGGTTGTACATGCACCGGTTATTCAAACGCCTTCTAGTCAACTTAGAGCCCTCGCAGTCCACACAAGCTAGACCCAGGAGCACTGTCCTACCTGTGAAGTGTGGCTCCGCGGCGGGAAGTGCTTCAGAGAGGGAGCGGTGGGCTCCCCGCCGGCCTCTGGAGGTCCCCAGCCCACAACTGCGGTGCAGACTTTGCGTTTCTCCGCGGCAGTGGAACAGATTCAGGAGTTGCCAGGGGGCTGGCAGCTTTTGAGGGGGACTGGGAGCACCTCCTCTCTGCCCCGCCCCCACTCCACCGCTCCCTTGTATGGAAAAATAAGGGCGGTGCTTGGACAGCAAGAGAGAAGGGCGAGTGCGAGGAGAATGGAAACAGAAGGGGGTTGGGGGGAGAGGGCGACAACCCTGGGCGGCAGAGAATCTCCACTGCAGGACCTTGCTGGGCCCTCGGAGAGTCCCGCTCCGGAGAGGGGTGGGCGGGCGAGGGGACAGTGGGGCGAGAAGCGCCCGTTCTCTTGGGATGACCTGGTGCGGTTTCGCTGAGGAAGGAGCGAGGGAGGAAGTAGGGTGGGGTCTGAGACACACCACGGCATGTGGGAGAGAGAGGAGGGACCCGTCCTTCAGCTCGGGACCCTGCGTAGAGTTTAGGCCGGGGTTAAGAGAGGAACATAGGAGGTTCTGCCAGAGATTTAAAACGTAGAGCCCGGAGCTCGCCGCAGACCTTCACGCCCTGGCCCTCCCCGGACACACTGAGCCCTCGGCCTGGGCTGCGGCTCCGGCCAAGCCAAAGAAAGGGCTCAGCACCACGGACAGCTCCCGCGGGCCCTGCGGGCGCGTGTGTGCCTGGGAGGGGAGTTCCGACCCCTCTCTGGGTCAGCTGCACTCGGAAAAGGGACCAGCCTGGCTCGAAGAGCTGCCTCATCCCCTGCTTCCTGAGCTGCGACTGTCGTCTCCGAGAACCGCAGGGCGAAGTGGAGGCCAATGAGCCGGGGTCTCTGGGGGTTAGAAGGTGACTTGTGTCCTGCTGTTAAGCGACCATAGGTAGGACCCACGCCAAGGACGACGCTGCCTTTACCTCTCCAGGTCAGAAAATATAGCCCTCATGCCCGTGATACTACACAGGCAGACTTCAATACCTGGCCCCCCCAACTCCCCTACTCACCCTCTTCCACCCCCTCTTTCTCAGCCACCAGGCCCTGCCCCTTATCTGCCTGACCCTTCCAGCACAGAACGTAAGTTCCTCCCCTGGGACCCTCCCCTTTCCCTCCTTATGTGAACACCCCCAGGCCTCCTCACTTCAGAGTAAAAAATATACATACAGCATACTAGTAATTGCAGCATTTCCACTGGGATAACACAAGTAACAAACATTGGAGAAGCTTAAAAGTTAAATGAAATCTTTAGTATTAAGTTGTCATTGAAATGCAAATTAACCTGGACTAAGGTGGGGGTTTGGTAGTGAAGGAAGCTTTGTAACCTCCCACCTGTGGAGGAAGGAAGGAAGGGGCCACACACTAAACCTGACCAGCTCAGGGGAGGCTTGCACACTGGGCCTTACACACTCAGAGACCTAAAGTAATAATAACACAGAGTGGTCTGAACGTAAAAATTCCTAACAAAAGGCAGGTCTGGGTGAGCAGTCCCATCCCAGGCCTGTAGCTTCCTTGACAAAGATCAGTCTGTACCCTAAATAAGCCCTTCTATTTTCGTTTTACATCTAAGATAACATACTTCTAAAATATCAAAGTAATCCCTTTTTCCAGACCCCTCAGGGCCCATCCACCACACCAGACGCCCTGGCCACAGCGCCCCTCGTTGCTATCTTGTTCCCTGGATACCATCTCCATGTGCTGTAAACATTCATTCTTAACTGTCCTACGCCCTCCAATGTAAAAGAAGTATATGTCTCCATTTTACCCTTCATCCAATCCCAGACATTCCCCTGCTTTGCTTTCTCCTCCCTCACTAATCTACCAACAGATCTCATGTAACCCTCCTATGTCTTCCCCTTCAATTCTAATGTATAAAATACGCTGCAGAACTGCCATTATCTGCAGCATTTTCTCAATCCATTGAGATTCAGCATCCCTGCAATTGTTGTCAGCAATTGTCGGTGCAAATAAACTCCTAAAAATTTCCTGCAGGTTCAGATATTTCTTGCATGACACTCCTTTGGAGCGGTCTCATTCCCCCACAACTCAATTCCTTTTTCCAGAGGGTGGAGCTTCTCTCTCGTAAGCCCTTGTACTTTGTCTTCTGGATGCAGGGATCTCTGTTAGGCCAGAAAGAAGTAAAAGTAGTCCACCCTCCAAATTCAAGTGATTCACTCATACGGGAGGAAAAGTCAACACTGGAACAAAAGCAATCAATTTTATGCAACTTCTCTATTCTAAACCCACATTCCCTGAGTCATAATCAATTTAGCTAAAGCCACCCCAAAATTATCTTCCAAAGATACAAGAAATATAGCCGCGCCTCATACCAGGGTTTCTCACCCTCGGCAGGAGAGACATTCAGGGCAGGGTAATTCCATGTCACGTGGGGCTGCCGTGTGCACTGCAGGATATTCAGCAGCATCCCTGGCCTCCACCCTCTAGATGATGGTTGCACACCAAGTTGTGACAACGAAAAATGCTTCTAAAAGTTGCCAAATATCCCCTGAGGGTGGAGGTAGGGGACAAAATCACCCCTGGTTGAGAACCAGGGCCTTACACCAATTCAGCATTCTTAAAGTTCACAAAGTACTCTGCCTGAAAGTGCTACCAGCCTTCACAGTCAGCTCTCTTCAGATATCTGAACACCAGGACTGTTTTTGAGAACTTTGCATTTCCCTGGACTGGCCTCCCATTGCTTCCTGAAAGAGCCACAGGGCAAATAGAAAAAGATGATGATTAAGAAAACCCTAACCTAAGCCCAAGTTAATTGCCAAACAGAGGAGATCACTGCTCTCAAAGCCCAAAGCCCCATTAAGGCTGGTGTAGCAGCTCCAGCATTACTAACTGTGAGTGTTTGGCAAATTCCTTATACCAGAAGAATCCCAGTTGTAGAAAACAAAAGAAGTTCATAAAAATACTCACCTCTGGAGGATGTTCAGAAGACCAAATGTGGGTGAAGGAACTGCACGTGGCTGGCACGTGGCAATGGTGTCTACTTTTGGACAATCTTCGCTCCGCCTTATGTCCCTGCCAAGAGGGTTTCTGGGTGCAGTTCTCAACCCTTCCACTTGAAGGTTCGTCCCCAAGATCATCTTTGTGGTGAAGAGAATTTGCTGTTTTTCAGTCTCAATGCTTTCCTTCATTTTATGATTGTTTACCAGGCATGCAAAGGCCAGGGTGAGATATTGTAAAAGAATCAAGGACCACCACCGCCAACGAGAACCAGACATTATTGTCTGAAACTTGCACTGCAGGGGGTGAGAGGGAAGCCTACAATAATCACGGTGACGTTTGACAATGATAAATGCTACTGCCACCACCTGCTAGGAAAGGGCGGCATTGATGATCCCTGGGAAATTTACTAATTGCCTTAGTAAATTAGAATTGTGTTTACCCCTATAAATCAGATTTATTGTAATTCACTAGAGTCTTTAAAGTGTCCACAACCTTTTGTACTCAACCACATCAACAGTGCACGTGCTGTTTACCTGTGCCTCCTTTCCTATGTTTATGTAAAACATATGCAGCAATTTAGAGCCGTTATGAATCTCTGTGAATGTTCAGGTGGCAGAAACTGAACGGAAACTGAGTCTCACTGTGTCTTTCTGATCATCAAAATGTTCTACAGGCGGAAGCACTGTGCCAGGAATCCACGCCCCTCTCTCCTCAGCTGCTGTTCTGTGTCATTTCTTACCAGGGAAGGGTTCCAAGCGACCCGTCAGGCCCTGGGGCAGAGTAACTAGGCAAGACTGCTGCACAGCACAATCCTTTCTCCTCCTTTCTGATGGTTTAATTTAATTTAGAAATGCACGTCTTTAGTAACATCCCAAGTGGTCCATGGGCAACGCTGACGGTGCAGCCTAGTTTTGATGGGATAATCCAGGGCTCAGGGGAGACCAAGGCTGGCTGAGTTGCTACACCCACACCCCAACATTTCAGGGCAGGTTTAGTCCCTGACCTTGGCCTTATTGAGGGTCTCTCACCACAGGCAGCCTCAATACATATATCCTTAGACATCACTGCATTTCTGAAGATCCAGGACTCAGCCAAGTCACCTTCTCTGGTGACATTCTGTACAAAATAATAATAATAATAACTAAGAGACACCATGCCTGACCAATCTACATACTTTAAGATCACAGCACATTCTATTTTTTTCCTTTTGATTGGACTCTTACCAATACAAGACATTAACAGCATGGATGGCCAATCTCAGCATAGTATATTAGAAGCAGAAAATATATACAAATACCTACATACATACAAAGACCAAAAATGAGCACTTGAAAGCCATTTCTATTACATTCTCTTCCTAAGGCAGGCAATTTGCTTTTCTATTTTTTATTCCAATCCTGCTTCATTATCAACTAGAAATGGCTTTTGTGGATGGAAAAATCATCTTGCATTTGCATCATGGCATTTAGTGGTAGAGAGCTCTTTGTAGTCACGTTGAGACAGGACCCTTGACCTTGCCAAAGCCTTTCATTTGGGCTTCCATGATGTATGCCTCCTGACAAAACACGGTGATGAACCCAGACTGCATCTCCTTCTGCCCCCTCTGAATTATTACCTAGACCCCTCTACGCTCATTCTGGTGTTGCTATCTCACCAGATAGGGCCCTTTCCTGTTTATCTTTTAACAAAATGCAAGGCTGGAATGGCCCTTGTGGTGTTTTTCCAGTGATTTACACGTGTGTGTGCGCACACACAACATTCAGGGATGGCAGTTTGGCAGGTGTGTTCTGCTGTGTGTTCTCTTAGCAAGTGGGTCTCTGTCACCAGGGAAACAGCCCTAGCTTTCATCTTTGAGGACACCATGAGGCACTGTGTCTGCAAAGGGCAAACAACACGGAGTGTATCCTCCTCCCACTGTGGCTCAAAGACCACCTCTGTCAGCATCAGTCCTGGTGCTTATTTTAAAAATGCAAGCCCTGGCTGGCATTGCTCAGAGGATCGAACATGAGCCTGCGAACCAAGGGGTTGCCGGTTCGATTCCCAGTCAGGGCACATGCCTGGGTTATAGGCCAGGTCCCCAGTGGGAGACATGTGGGAAGCAGCCGCACATTGATGTTTCTCTCTCTCTTTCTCCTTCCCTCCTCTTCTCTCTAAAAATAAAATAAAATATTTAAAATAAATAAAATATTTTTTTAAAAAATGCAAGTTGATGGACCACAAGACAGACCTAGCAAATCAGAATCGCTGAGCGTGAGACCTGGGAGAATAAAAATATCACCAGCACGGCGGATCATTCTGAGGCGGAATCCAGTGTGAGCCCCGTGTCCTGCAGGCTGCCACGAGGTGGGCACTCTACAGAACCCTGGCTCCCTCCTTCCCCGCCACAGCTGGGATGCTGGCCAGAGGGCATTCAGCCACCGCCACACCCAGCCTGGCCTCCTGCCAGAGGAGCTGACATTGGACGTCAGCTCTCCCTTGCTCCTGAAATACGAGAAGAAAATTGTATTATAGGATTCAGTGCTTTCTCTGCGTTCTGTCTTTCTCAAGTTGTTTTTAATGACATAAGTAGTTGTGAACACATTCTCCTGTTTTATGGGCATGAAACAGATAAGTCTACTGTCCCCCTCAACCTCCACCCTCAGTCTCAGTCCCTCCCGAGGAGCTACATGTGCCTTTTGCCAGTGTGTTTACACATGTACGTCTGAACCCACAGAAAAGAAGTACAGTCCAACCTCGGTCCTCGAACGTCTTGGGTCTCGAACAATTTGGTTCTCGACCAAGATATTCATGAAAAAATGTCTCGGTGCCTAACAGAACGTTGGGTCTCGAGTCTCTGCCCCACAGCCCGTTCACGCTGACACCCCTGTGACCCGTCACATGCCTCTCAGGCAGCAAACAAAGGAGACTCGGTTTTCCAACAAATCGCTTCTAGAACAGCTTTCCGGGGTGAATCGAGTCCAGGAAGCGAGGTCGTTTGCCACGTTGTGCTACTACAGACCTTACATAACAAAGATGCTCTGGATGGTGACTGAAGAGCAAACTTCCAGCTGTGAGATGAAAAATCCCAGGGACCTAAGGGACAGCACTGTGATGACAGTTAATAATAGTGTGTGTTATGTGCTTGAAAGTTGCTGAGAGTGGAGATCTGAAATGTTCTCACCGCACACAGAAAAATGGTAGTTATGGGATGTGATGGAGGTATTAGCTCGTGCCACGGTGGGAAGAACATTGTAATATACTGGTGTATCAAATCAACACATCGTACACCTTGTCCTTCTACAATACATAATTACATACATCTCGATAAATCTGGGGAAAGAGGGGTCAGATGTTATTCTAAGATTTGGGTCAAGAGTAAAGTATATATATTATCAGGGGTGATGCTTTCCAGCTGATCCAAACATTCTTATACTGCTCAATAGTCATTCATTTGGTAAAAACTCAGGATTCAAATTTAGAAAAAATAAAATAAACATGCTTCCATACCCCTCCTTGGGGAGGATGTCTCAGGGGTCCATCAGCAAAGAGAAATTTCCAAGTCACAAGACATGACCCAGTTCACGCTGCAGACAGCTGACTCTCCTTGCTGAATGAATTGTAAGAGCTCATCACACGTGGCATGAGTGCTTGTGATGGTCCAGTGAGTGTGGGAGGGAACACGGCTCTTGAACCAAGCAGCAGTCTTCCTGGATGTTGGGAATGACCGCCACGTCCCCCTGACTTGGTCTTCCCTGCAAGTGTCCCTTCCTCCCAGTGAGCACACATGTCCAGAGGGCCCACGGACACAGCAAACTTCCACTGTCCTTACAGAGCTCGCTGCCAGCCAGAGCCTCATGGCAGCTGCTGGGAAGGATGAATTCTCCTGAGGCGGGGAAGGGGGGCCGTTGGCTCACCCAGAAGGACCTCTATAAAGTGTGTGCATCAGCCACAGACCATGCTTTCCACCCGGAGAGGGCCTTCTATTTTAGTGATTTTAAAATTAGGTGTCCATCGGCGACGTCACTTAACCTCATAATTCCGTGGCTATTACAATGTCTATAGCCTAAAGCCAAGGCGCTGGACCCCCTGGGTCCAGCGGAGTCTCGGGTGGAGTAAGCTGGGAGGAGGACGGAGGACAACCTGAGAGGTCCCAGGGAACCACTCATGTTCAGGCCTGCAAATCGGGTCACCTGGGGCCGATTCCCACACTGACAGCCACTGCCCCAGCACCAGAGCGAGCAAGCCCCATCCAACCCAGGGCCTGTGTCCTCACCCATAAGGCAGGTTGGGGGAGGCCAGCTCCACGATCCTGAAGGTCTCTACAAGCTCTGACTTCCAGGGGGTCCAACCTTTGGTGTCGCCGGGCCACACTGGAAGAAGAAGCGTTGTCTTAGGCCACACATTAAATACACTGTGACATGTAGTCACCAAAAAAATCTTGTAATGTTGAAGTAAATTTACGATTTTGTGTTGGGCCGCATCCGTAGCCATTCTGAGCCCCACGCAGCCCATGGGCCACAGGTTGGACACCCCTGCGAGTCCGAGATTGTGATCCTGAGAGAGTCAGTTGACCTGGATGACAGCAGTTGTTTGCACACACCTGGATGACTTCATCTCTCCACACGCCTGGGCGCCCCCACTTGTCTCCTTAATAAAAGGCAGCCCCCTTCTATCTGATGCACCTGGACACCCTTTACAGTTTGTCCTCCCTAGAGTTTTTCTCTCCAAGGGTCTGGCCCTCTGACAAATACAGGAAATCACCTGAGGCCCTTGGATTCGCCCTCTGCTCAGGGAAGGACCCCTGAGGGGAAGGAGTCAGCACACCTGGACTCTGCAGGGGCCCACCTCTCAGGCTTTAAACACGGTGAGGAAAGTCCACCTGTGTCATTTTTGGCAAGCTTCGGAGTTCAGTTTTGTTCGATTCCTATGATTCAGCAGATCCAATCCAAACCATTTCTCAGTCTCACCCTTCAGGCGTTTTCCGGCCACGTGAAGGCTGGTGGTTCCATGAGGCTTTTGCACACAAGATTTTTTTTTTAATTCTAATAGTTTGTTTATTGTTCCCCCAGCTACTTTCTCTTCACAACACACATTTCAAAAACATAATTAAAAAGGATGCAGTGGGGTTGCTTTTTTTTTTTACATCAAACTCACAAAATTAAACATAGCTAGAGAGCTTCCTGAGATACTTCTTATGCAAGTATCTTCATTAACAAAAGAAAAGAAAACACAGGACAGAAGGTGTAAGGTCTTTTCCTAGGAAATGTCCGGTGGTAAATGAAATGTTTAAGCAGTTGACAATCCTGGGCCTTGAGACCATCTTCCTTTCATTTCTTCATTTTATTTTTTCAATTTTATTTACTGGCCTATCGGAGGTGAAGCTAAATATTTGAGGGGCTTGTTACTCCAGGCTCGGTCCCTGGGCTGGCAGCATCAGCCTTACCTGGGAGTTTGTTAGAAACTAGAACCTCAGGCTCCGCCCCAGACCTTCTGAGTCTGAACAGGCACCGGAGCAGGATCCCAGGGATCCGGCCCTGTGTTCTGGGTTGGGAAGCGCTGGGCCATCACCCTCCCCACCTGGCCTCCCACCGGGCGCTCCAGTCACAGCCCTCGGTCTGCACAGCAGCAGACTCGGCAGCAGCCCTTGAGAAAACGCCTCCATGCAGCTCTCAGGCCAAAACCAGGCCCTGGAAAGACCTGGAGCTGTTTGGACTCACACAGGGGTGTCCAACCTTTTGGCATCTCTGGGCCACACAAGCAGAAGAAGAGTTATCTTGGGCCACACATTAAATACACAAATACTGATGAAAACTGAACAAAATAAAGGTTTTAAGTAAATGTACGATTTTGTGTTGGGCCACATTCATAGCCATCCTGGGCCGCATGCAGCTGGTGGGCCACAGGTTGGACACCCCTGGTCCCCCAGTCTAATCTGGGTCTTTCCAATAGAAGTGTCTCACCCCACACCAGACCCCAGACGGCATCCCATTCACCCAAATCCCTCCTTATTCCTGCTCTCCACTGCACAGGTAGTGGTGTGTGTGTGAGTGAGTGTGTGTGTGTGAACTTCAGGTGGGAACTGAGCCTACTCCTCAATCCGTGATAATCAGCACCCGCTATCTGAGCAAGGACCCTCTTTTGTAAATGTTTTTTCTCCCTTATGCCCCGCTTTCGGCTCTCAATCTAATAACTGAATACACATTCTTGAAGATACACATATACCCCTGAAACAAAGAAGTGTGGCTTGGAGGAAGTCTCCATTTCCATAAATGTTATGGTGCCCTACACCTGTTGCTGCGTAATCGGTTTTCACTCAGTTCTAGACTTTTCACATCTGTTCATTTTGCAACCTCTATCTCCAGGTCGCTGCTTCCACTCAATGCTTTGTGTTCCGGAGAAGACAGGGTAGCCCATGAGGAGGGTGACATGTCAAACCAACGTGGAAAGGATGAATGAGAGAGATCGATCCCTCCTTCTTAGTACCAGAGTGGTTGTCACACGCGAATCCAGGCTACGGGTAAAGATAAAGGAAGGCGAGAGAGGAGACCTGAAGACAGAGTACTCTTGTACCCGGAGCTGTGTCTCCAGCCCTCTGCATTTCCGCGGCCCGGCCGCAGGTGGGGCTCTGGGCGAACTCGGCACGAGAGGGAAGTTCCTCACGGCTCACTGTGGTACAAAGTGACCTCTGCTGCACCTCCTGCCAAACCTTTGGTAAACCCCAATCTTTCACCAGGGCACTTGGCGTCTGATATTGGGAGAAGGTTTGGGACTGAATTCAGAAAGCACTGAGTCTGTGCCCAATTTAGAAAATATTCAGATTAATAAAGACTTGATTTTTCCTGTAGCCAAAAACTACCATGTTTTATCCACAGAGACAGGGGAACATTTTTCAGAGTAAAAAAAATAGTCTATTATTTACACATTTCCTTTACATCTATCCACATGTACACTCTCTATGGAGATTTTAAAAAGCGATGCAAATTAAAATTACACTGAGACACCAAAATGAACAAAACAAACCAAAAAACAAAACGCTGAATCTGGCACCCCGCCAGGCGCAGGGCAAGAGCAGATGCTGTCCCCAGGGCCTTAGTCATTTCCGGTTGAACCCCGAGTGCCATAAGCAGCCCCGATCCTCTTGGTTCTGGGAGAAGAGCATGATGTTACCCCAGGTCAGTTGCTGTGGGGTCCACCAGGACAGCCAGGCACTTCCTGGGGTATCCAGGGAGATGGCCAAGCACGGAACTTGAAGGCAAAAGGGATTTTTACAGATGAGGTGGCCAAGGCCAGGCTGAATAACGGGCCAAGGCCATTCGCTATTCAGTAGCCCAGCAAGGCCATGGCTCCAGCTCTCTGGGGGGAGGGGGACGGTTCTTGTGGCACCGAGGACCAGGAGTAACAGACTCCCTCTGGATTCCCAGACCTTTATCACATGTCTCTTCTACCCATTCAAACCCGGAAACCCACGCTGGCTGTGCGCACAGTAATGAAAACAGAGAGAAGCACTGCACGCAGAGGTCTGTCTGCTCATGCCCAGTGGAAGCCTCTGCCTAGGCTGTGCCTGCCCCAGTGAGGAAAGGCAGCCTCAGTCACGTGTATTCTTTAAAATCCTGTTTATTTTACAAAACCAAGAAAAAGGGGACCACAGTGGCCTCTCCTTGTCCCCGATGCCAACAGTGCCTGTGGCCTCCGCTACCCTGGGGTCCAGCTCTCACCCCGGGTTGAATTTGTTTGGCTAATTGCCCCCGAGAGACCAGCGAAGAGGGTGATTCATCCTTCTCCTGTTCCCCACAGCATTCTGTGGGTTCTGGTTAAGTTCCCTCCAGACGAAGGAGACTCGACAGCTTCCAGAATCACCAAGAGTGTGTATACCCAGGAGGCGTGATGAGGGTCTCGGCCAGCCGGAATGAGAGGAGAAAAAAGTTTTCCCTGGAGACAGAGCGAGACAGTATTATGTCTGCTTTATAAATTCAACCTTTTGCTTTTTTCCTTTGATTCTTTGGAAGCAGAGCATTGATTTTGCAGGAGAAAAAATTGATTTGTACAATGTCTGGTCATTTCTCTTCACTCAAAAGGGTCTGTGAGCCGAAGCAGGCAGCACCGGGCAGCAGTGAGATCTGGGGCAGAGAGCAGGTGGGCGCTGGCGTCCCTGAGACGCTGCGAGCAGGCCAGGCCCCGAGAGCAGGAAAGGGCCTGAGCTGGGGGCCGCCTCCATGCTCAGGCCGCTCCCTCCCTGCCATCCTGGGAGTCTTGGGACACAGTCTAGCAGCATTAACGCCGCACACCCTCTGAATTAGCTCTGAGCAGGTAGCCGGATTTTCTGATGCCAACTCCTTTGGCCTGCCCTGGTTACTTACTCCTGTGCCCCAGTGAGGTCGGGCATCCACAGCAGCCCTAAGCCCAGTCGCTCAAATCACACACTCCAACCACCCACACCTGGGCAGAGTTCTTTGCCAGAAGCCAAGGGGCAGGAACAGGGGCCGTGGGAGGATGGGAAACGGTCCCACTGCCGCCGCCACCCTCCCACTCCTGGCTCAAACATAACTGCTCCGCAAGTTCAAGTGTTGTAGATGACAAGAGGCGAGCCTGGGAGAACAGCGATGAAGGAGACATGTTACACTTGCAAATAAGCTTGTAGCAGTCAAAACACAAGTTCAAGGGTACTGAGTGTGCACCCAGAGGTGGTCGTCCAGAAGGCTTCGTGGGAGGGGGCTGGAGCCCTTTCAAAACCACTGCCTGTGAAGGTCTGTGGTGAGGGCAACATGCCAGAGCCAAGGACATGGGCGCAAACGTCCTAACCCTTCCTGGCTGCGTGATGCCGGGTGAGTCACCAACATCTCTGAGCCTGTGCTGCCTCCGTAAAATCAGGTTCCTGACAATCCCTGCTATGAGTCTGCATGAGATCCCTGCACATGGTCAGCCCTTTTCCAGCTTTCCTTGGCACCCCCAACACCCCTTGCCTTGCTTCCACCTCACAGCAGACTTCAGAAGCAGATGATATTGTCATGCCCATTGTACAGACTTGGAAGCTGAGGCTCGGAGAGATTTCCTGAAGACCCTGTGGCTGAAGGGGCAGAGCCTGGATGCACACGCTCATCCATCAGCCTCCGCGCCCCACTCCTCCTCATGAGCCCACCAGACATAGGGGCTTGGGGTGCTCCTAAGAACATCAAGAAGCTCCTGAGCTTCCAAAGCAGCTCACCCAGCGCAAGTAGAGTGACTCGTGTAATTCTGTCCTATAATGAGGAGGCAGCTGCTCCCCTGCTACACATACAGCGTGGGGTGAAGAGTGTGGACTATGGAGCCAGCTGCTGGGTTCAAACCTAGTCTCCGCCACCAACGTGATGTGGACTGAGGGCCGTGGCCTCTGTTTTCCTATCTCTAAAGAGTAATTTTTTTACCTCCTTTATAAGAACACATGCCTGAAGTGCTGAGAATAGCACTGGGCACAGAGTGAGTGCTCAGTAGACACTAGCCATGGCTGTCCACCTTTTACAGGTGGAGGCGCCGAGTGCTACAAGGCCAGAGACGGGAGCTCCATTTCTCGGGTTCCTCCCACCCTCCCTGAAGAGCCCAGCCCCTCTGCTGGAAACCAGACCCGGCAGCTTACGCACCTCAGTCCCTGGGGCAGCCGCCTGCCGACATGATCAGCCCCCTCCATCTAATCCATTCCGTGCGTAATTCCTCCAACCACCACGGGATTCTTCCTAAAACATTAAAGAGATGTATTATTTATTTCTTGATGCTTTGTCACTTTTTAGCACACAGGCATGAATTTAAGCCTCCAGGGTGAAGAGAGATATAATTATGACAGAAATTAAATCAGTATTTAAAGGCTAATTTTGCCTTCAGCAACAAAAGTCAGAATGAAATAAGCAGGTGGAGAGCGTACTCGGATTCAAGATTATAATGGGAAATGCTTTCAAGTTCAAGTGCAAACACTGTCTGGAAACATAATACGTTTTCCTTTTCTATGGTTAAATAAAAATCTAATTAAGCCACAGAATTTGCCGTGGAGAACTCCCATGAAGGCGGATGTGATTTAATAAGTAGGGCAATCCACAAGTGCAAGTGTGGGGGTCACACGCGCAGACCAAGCTGTCAGTGTGTGCTGTTGCTAGGATTGACACCAAATCAGCAGCGAGCACCTTCAACTACTTTCAGAACGATTGCCAAGCTATGTAAAAGCACCCAACACCTCCTAAACAATTTTAAAACATCAGTAATACAAACTCTCACGTTCAAACGAAGGCAGGTCTTTTCTTCCCGCTCAAAGCTAAGGGCTGGGAATGTAAGGACGGAATCTGATTTCTAGTTCTCAAGGGTCCCAGGTCTGGCTAGAGCATCTTTTTCTCAAGTGAGTGGCAAGTCTTTTGGAAGAGGTACGAGGGGCTTTATCTGGCTGCAAGCCCACTCTTTACTCACAGTCAGGGGTAGTTATTAAGAAAGTGAACACAGATTTAGACAACATCAGTGATAGTGATGACGATGATGATGATGGGTAGTAGAGGGTGTGAGTGTAACGCGGTGACTGTTTCCTTATCTCACTTATTTACTTAAGACTAGGCCAGACTTGGAGCCCATCCGGAAGACAGACAAACTGATGTGCACGTGATGAGGAGACGTGCAAACTGGTAAAAGGCCAAGTTGAAGGCACTGAGGCCATTGAGATGAGAGAAACAGAAGAATAGCGTGATCGAGACTGAGGAACACAGAAAGGAGAGACTGGGGGGCCCAAGAAAATACATTCATAACATTATTTTGACTATAAAGGTTCCTACAGAGATGTTTTAAATTAACGTAGTATTATTCAAAAGAAGAATATAGCAAGCAGAGTCCTTTCTATGCAAGAATACACTGTGCATAGATCTTTCTTGAATATATTTGTGAGGTAATGATATTCAATGAATACATCATTTCAGGCTATAGTCTTATGAAAGTTCTTATAAATATATTCATGTTGCCCCATCTTCCCTCCTTTCCTCTAGGACTGCCCTCTCCCTCGCCCCTCTCCCCACAGGTCTCGGGCTTCGGCAACAGGGAGTGAAAGCAAAGATAAACAGAACATTCCCTGAAATACTTCTTTGAAGACAAAGGGGAAAATCATTAAGCTAACACTACTTAGTTTTATTATATCTTTTTATTTTCCCCTGGTTGTCAATGTCGTGAGTTGACAATGGCTGTGGAGCAAATCGACCTGTGAAGTATAGCCTGGTGGCAGGTTTGGGGGACAGGTGGGGCACTGTGAGGTCTTAGCCAGCTGCACACCCAGGGAGGACTTACTGGGCTGGCTGGTACCAAGGACATTAGACGTAAGTCGGTACATTGGCTACTGAAAAAGCCCCACACATATGCACAGCCTCACTAATAACAGCCACCCTCCCGGCAACCAAGACTGAGTCAGAGGCAGTCAGCTGGCCCAAGGGAGCCCATAAGAATTCTTCCTGAAGACTTTTCACGTTGAAATGGAGACAGGGAAGGAGCCGCCTCTGAGAGGTAAGGCAGGAATAGAGAAGAGGTGTCTTTCTAAATCTTCACCTCTGTGTTAAAACGATCCACCCTCCCCATGAGTAAAGTCCATTCATCTCCTAGAGGAACAAATAGAATTTGTGTTTCGAAACCGTTTCCCTAGGGGTCCACAACCTTCCATCCCCTTGGCTGTTTTGAACTCTTGGCTCAGCTTTCTGGAACTGACTTCGAAGTGTGTAGGTATGGATGCTACCTGGCCCAAAGCATCACTCGAGTGCCAACTATCTGAAAAGGGAAACCCAAACCTCTCTCCAGGGAATCAGCAAAGGGCCTGAAGGTACAGAGCACCCAGAACTAAGTACAGAGCACCCAGAACTAAGGTACAGAGCACCTAGAACTAGGTACAGAGCACCCAGAACTGAGTACAGAGCACCCAGAACTAAGTACAGAGCACCCAGAACTAAGGTACAGAGCACCTAGAACTAAGTAGCTTACCCAGTGTCATTTAAACGAATATTTTCATACATTTAAAAGATAAAAATGAAAGATTAAAACAAAATATTAGCTCTTGAAGATTTGTTTAAAATCATCCTCCAATTTCCCCCACCTGCACTCCCTATTTGAATTTGTTTATAAATAGAGAAAAAAAACAACAACCTGTTTCTTCTGGACTCTCCCACTCAGCTCCCACCACACTCACACTTCTGTGACCAGCTGTACGTGGGCTTTCCCATCCCACGCAACAGGGGCTGCCCTATGATTCAACTCAGTTCTGACACTCTCTACCCAGAGTGGGCCTCGGATCCCACAGGTCAGGGCTCCGTCCCACAAAACTGCCCCTCACACTTCAGACGCCAAGCCCAAGTCCAGGTTCTCACCGGTGCTTCTGACCAGCCCGCTCCATAAACCAGAGGTTCGGCGGGCTCCTTCCTCAAGTTCCGTGATCTGCTAGAGTGGCCCCCCAGCCAGGTGAGATGCTGCCTGGAACAATGAATAGGCCCGAAGGGTGCTTCCCTGCGCAGGTGGCAAACAAAGCCTTCCGATGCCCCCAAACCTCAGAGACCCTCTACAATATTGTTGAAAGACACCCTGAGCTAAAGAGCCCAGGAAGCTAAGGCCACACCCACTCCTGAATCACTGCCCTTCCCTGGGACCTACTTTCCTCATAAGATGCATAGAAGGCAGCTAGTGCAGTGAAGGCTCGTGGCCACCATGCCACGAGTATTAGCTGTTCTGATGATGATGATCATCATCATGTTAAGTAGGGTGCTTGGACTAATCATGCATCTCCAAGGCCCCTTCCTGCCTTGCGGCTGAACAGGCAAACCATCTGTTTTTAATGTGATGATGTAATAATAATCATAGACATGGCTTACTAAGCACCTATGTGCAGACTAGTCACCTTATTGCACTTACTTCTTGTAATCACCTTGCCAGGGAGGTAATGTGAGCCCCTATTTGGAAGGCAACAAAACTGAGGTCCAGAGAGGCAAAGTAACTTGCCCAGGGTTGCACAGTTAATAAATGGCAGAGCTTCAATTGGAAACCAAATCTTATTATACCACCGAAGCCACCTCTATAAAAAGAGAGAAGCCCTGGCAAAACAGAGTGGCATTGGCCATGAAACAGACAGGACAGAACAGAGAGCCCAGAAGTAAGTCCAAGCACTGACAGTCACTGATTTCCAACAAGGATGTCAAGAATACACAACAGGGAAAAGGAGTCTCTTCAATAAATGATGTCGGGAGAGTCTGAGCCTCACCGCTGCCACTGCTGCCACCGCCCAGAGACTCCTGGGCCCCCACCGTCCCCCACCACCCACTCCAGACACAGAACATCCAGTCACGGATAGCAATGAGCTGGTGCAGAAGGCCAGGCCGGCTGAGAAGGCGGCGCGATATGGTGCCATGGCAGCCCGCCTGACGTCTGTAACTGAGCAAGGAGCCGAATTAGCCAATGAGGAGAGGAGTCTTCTCTCCGTCGTTTATAAAAATGTTGTAGGAGCCCGTAGGTCATCTTGGAGGGTCATCTCGAGTGTTGAGCAAAAGACAGAAGGTGCAGAGAAAAAACAGCAGATGGCTCGAGAATACAGAGGGAAGACTGAGACGGAACTGAGAGGTGATCCGCGATGATGTCCTGTCTCTCTTAGAGACGTGCTTGATCCCCGTCGCTTCACGAGCAGAGGGCACGGTCTTCTGTTTGAAAACGAAAGGGGACAACTGCCGTTACTTGGCCGAGGTCGCTGCTGGGGATGCCGGGAAAGGGGTGTGGATCCACAGCAAGCACACCAAGAAGCTTCTGAAATCAGCAGAAAGGAAGTGCAGCCCACGCCCTCTATCAGATTGGCCCTGGCTCCTGACTTCTCTGTGTTTTATTATGAGACGCTGAACTCCCCAGAGAAAGCCCGTTCTCTTACAATGACAGCTTTCGATGAAGCCCTTGCTGAACTTGATACATTAAGCGAAGAGTCGTATGAAGACAGCACGCTAAAGAACGCAATTACTGAGAGGCAACTTGACATTGTGGACGCCGGATACCCAAGGAGACGGCACTGGAGCAGGAGCAGGAGGTGAAAATTGACCAGCCTTCAAACCTCCGTCTGCCTCATTTTAAATTTACACAGTAGGCCATGTGTCCCACACGCTGTCCACAAATAGTCTTTTGTTGACGACTTATGACAGGTTTATGTTACTTCTATTTGAATTTTCCACGTGGTTTTTCTGTTCAACATTAGGGGAGGAGAGCCAGTTAATATGTAGGGAGTTATGCTTCCCCTGGAGGGGCCAACATGGGGATGCGGGACTTTTATGCAAGGTGTGTCTGGCATAGCATTTTTGGTACGCTGTGACCTCACAGGGGCCAGCGCTGAAATTCCGTCCGTGTCTAAGCAAAAAACGGTGCCTACATACTGGTTTGTGCTCGTGGGAAATAAGAGGGACAGGATTTTAACCTTTTGAAGTTAATTACTGAGACTTGTTTCATGATCCAGCCTATGTGCTGTTTTGGGGGATGTTCCATTTGCGGGGGGCGGGGGTGGGGGGACATGTGTGCTCTGCTGTTGGAGGAGGAGTCCATGAACGTCAGCTGGGTCAGCCTGCAGGGCAGTTTTGTCCAGAACGTCCATACCCTTCGCCAGTTCCTGAGAGGGGAGCAACAAAACCTCCTGCCATGGCAGCAGACTTGTCTGTCTTTCCCTTTCGTTCTGCCAGACTTGCTTCTCCCCTTTGGAAGCTCGGTTGTTAGGCACATATGCATTTAGGATTGTTGTGTCTTCTGATGAATTGGGCTTTTCCATCATTATAAAAGGTCCCTCTTTATCTCTGGCAATATTCTTCATCTTGAGGTCTAACTTACATAACTCATAAGCTCCCTTCTGCCTCTAAAAAAGGAATAGATGAGAAAGTATGTAAGTCCCTGCAGCAGCCCTGATCATTTTAAAGTCAAAGAGAGTCTGGATTGGTCCCCGCCCCCTGCTCCCCCCCCACTTCCTCTCTTAGAGCTCAGCTGATCTCAGCACTCAGAGCATCCATTTATGCACCAAGAAATGATCTGTTTGGTTCAAACCTTCCCAAACGTGACTCCTACTTGGCTGCAGGAGAACAGCTGTTTCTGACAGCTGGACTGAGAAGGGCCTCAGTCTTGGGAAAAAGAGGTAATTTATCAACTCTCTCAGACCCAAGTCACTGGGCTTTTCAAGGCAGATGCTAATGCTGCCCTTTGGAAGCCTCAAGAACACAGACGACCTTCTTGGGTAACAACCTCCTTCCCCTTATCTGTCATTTCGTCTGCACAGGGTGGGCACGCATGGATAGGACAGGGCCTTGCAGTCCTGTGGAATCAAGCCAACAATTTATTCAAGCTCGTTATGAAGCCAGAACCTACAGCGGGCCGTGCGGACCTGAAGAGAGTAAACAGAGCAGAGTCAACGGCAGGCGTGTGGTTTCCAGTTTGGACGGCAGGAGAACGGTGTTCGCGAGGCTGGGACCGGGGTGCTGGCTGTGCCGTCTTATTTCACTACGGTGCCCTCACGTTCAGCACAGTGAGAAGCACCTGGTAGATGTTTAGTATATATTTTGGGCTGATTCAATAAATAAGTGACTGAGGCTGAAGTCAGAATGTGCTCTCGGAGAAAGTCGAAAAATAAGCCAGGGGTCAAAACCTTTTTCCCTTCAGGGGCCCTAGGAGCAGGGGTTCATTTAAAAGTAACAGTAACTTCACCAGCTGGTTGACACAGGAATGGATTTCTCTCCAGGAATTAGGTGCTTACAGTCATTGAAGGGATGGAGGAATAAATAATGTCTAGGCTGAGAAGAAATTCAAGTTAAACAAACACAACCAGACTGGCCCACCGCGGCAGGGAAATCGCCCCTGCTGTAATCAGGGACTGCGGTGCAGGAGGAGGCCAGTGCGGGCCTGAGTGACGTCCGCCACTCCGGGGGTCGGAGGGCAAGACGCTGCCTCTGGAACTGGGGCTCCAGAGCTGCTGGAACCCATCGCAGCAAAAACAGGCGCTGCGGCTGTCCCGCTCATCAGTTCTGAATTCCCGTCCCCACAAGCACATCCGATGGAGAGTCCAAATCACTTCTGGAGCCACACCTGCAGGGAATGTGGGGCACACAGAGCATGGCTTCCCGGCCTCTGCCACGGAGGGAGTGAGTCCAGAGGGAGGCGAACGAGGCTGAGTGCATCAACCTTCTACCATCTCCGCTGCGGGCGCCACGCGGGTCGCCTCCATAGGGTCGGCGTAACACACCAGGTGTGGCTGGAGGCTGGGGTTCGGATGCTAACGCTTCAAGACCATTGTGCTGGCCACATGGGACACTGCCTCTCTCCGGGAGCGCAGGAGTCCCGGTGTGAACAAGACTGGAGAGGCTGGGCAGGGCCTGGGCTGGGGAGCGGGGGAGAGGAGAAGCCTGTAGGGGAAGCAGGAAAAGCAAGAGTGGGAGTGAGCTCTGGCCAGTGTGGCTCCATTGGTTAGAGCCTCCTCCAGTAACCCGAAAGGCTGAGGGTTCGATTCCCCATCAGGGCACATACCTGGGTAGTGTGGCAAGTGTGAGAGGCAACCAGTGGATGTTTGTTTCTCCCTCTCTCTGGAACCAGTGAATATGTCCTCGGATGACGATTGAAAACAAAGAGTGAGTGTGAGGAAGGTGGGTATGGTCAGTGACCTCCAGAGGAGGGGAGGCTGGTGGTAGACCCCTGGATTGGACCCGGAGATGCCCCTTGGGACTAGACGGAGCCACAGGGGAGAGCCGGGAGGGAACGGACAGCGGTGACCATTTGGCAGGATCTAGTGCGGTAGGAAGAGCACACCTGCTCCCACAGACAGGCGCAGGCACACGGAACGGGGGCAGTGACACCCAAACTCTGCCACGGGGAGCACCGCAGAGCGGTCTGTCCATCCAGCGGGCTCACCGAAGGTGCAACGAAGTGTGTGAGTTCTCTACGTCCACACGCCGACACAGGTCCCCAAAACAGCACGAGGTGGGAGAAGCGAGAAGACAGATGACACCGACAGAACGATACAATTTAGGTCGTTTTTTAAAACACACACACACACACACACACACACACACAAAGGGCTGATCCTGCTCATGAACACACAGTGTGCCCTCACTGCGGTGTGGAAGGGTCCCCAGCAGCCTCGCCCCAGGCCGGGGGCACAGAGGAGTGATGTCGGACGGGTGGGGGCAGCTGCTAGGGACTTCAGCGCCACTGCTCATGTTTGCTCTTTGAAAATAAAAAAGGACAGATGCTAACAAGCCATTCATTTAAGTGGTGACAACATGGGTATTGGTTATATATTTTTTTTTGCACTTTCTGTGCAATTTAAGTTCTCATAATTTTTTTTTTTTTTTTAAGAAAAGGAGGTGGGTGATTTTGAAGTAGTTTTGAAACCGGAAAAGCCGGTGCTCATGCTGCCTGTCACTACCAGACCCAGGGACAGGGGTTGAATCTTTATGGGCACTTCATTCAGATGGCCGGCGAGCTGAGAAGATGGGGGGTTATGTGCCCTCACAGACTGTCTTACATTCCATTTTAAACCAACCCTTTTTACAAGGAGAAAAAAAGAGTAGGTAAGGGGTTTGGAATTCAGGGGGAAAGTTAATCAGATAAAAAGCTGCAGCATTCTTCCTTCTGTGCCTGGGGCTGGTCTTTATCTGTGTCCTGGGTGGTGGTCACCTCACCCTGGAGCACAAGGACTCAGATACCATCTCCCCTGCTTGCAATCCTCCTGGGGCACAAAGGTGGAACTGCTTTTGGTCTCCTGGAGTCAGGGTAGGTCATACCTTCAGTTCCTGAAACAATAGCTTTTACCTGCATTGATTACTAAGCTTATTAGCTATTACCTGAAACTAAAATTTTTCCAGCTTGAGTCCCTCACCAGTTTTGTGCATTTAGTTCAAGTCCATGAACATTCATTTCTCTCTGACACGCTGAGTAGGATAATTATTGTCCAGGGCACCCGCTGAACCTGCCTCTCCTGAGGGCTAGGCAACTTGAGGCTTCAGGCAGCCCATTCCAAATATGGAGGTACAATTTAAAATCATCGCAGCTTCTGTCTCTCCCCACCCCTCACCGTGTAGGGGAAGGGGAGGAACAGGTGGGCAGGCACAGCAGCCTGGGGGGAGGTGGGCTGGCAGGAGGGCGGGACAATTTAGGACTAGTAGTCCTCTCCAACCGTCCCCTGAGCTACCCCTCGCCCCCGCCCCGACCCCTCAGAGTCAGACAAACTGAGGCAGGGAACCGGAGCGTCCACAATGCAGACAGTGACTCAGCCCTCTGGGGTGCTCCCCAGCTCAAGTTGGTCACTTAACCTCCCCTCCACTTCAATACCCTCTGCTGTCCTCTCCAGAGTAGAGGTGGGGAGAGAGCCCCGCTGGCTGGTGCGCCCATGTGCTCCAGGCTCTGAGACAGGCACTTAATCACGCAACGTGACTCACGCTCTCGTCTCTCAATTTAAGGTTCTTTGGTTACAAGCAAGAGAAACTAGCTCTGGAGAATGGCAGCAAGGAGACTGCTTAGCTCACCGAATCCACACGAAGACTGAGATGTGGGATCTGAAGAGGAACTCGGGAGCTTTCCCTCTGCAGTCTGGTCAGAGCTCAGGTGCGAGAATGAGGAGCACCTGTCGTTCTCAAAGTGTCCCCACCTGGATTCCCTTTGATTGGCTCAATGTGGCCACCTGATCACTCAAGCCAAGGAGGCCAGGTCACCTTGATTTATGTCCCTCTGATGTGGAAGGTAAGTCCCCAGAAGAAATCAAGGAGCTGCTACCAAAGGAGGGAGAGATGTCGAGCAGCCACTAAACAGCCAACATCCCATAAAACTGTTGTAACACACCCATTTTACAGATGAGGAAACTGAGGCCCAGAGAGGTCCAATCATTTTCCCAGGACCTCACACTGAGGGCAGAGCCGGGATGCCAGCCCCACCCTGTGGGCTCCAAAGCCCATGTCCTTCCCACACACTAGTGCCATGTCTCTGGAAAGCAGAGGCAAGGCAGAGCCTGAATGTTCCCTCTGAAGACCAGTCATCTGAAAGCCGTGGCTTCTCAAATTCTGCATGCGTTCTCGCTGCTGATGGAAATTAAGGTCGTGACCAAGCGCAGCACTTGTTCCCGTGGTATGGGACGCTGCTGGAATGACTCTTGTTATAGCCGCCCCACAGACGTAATTTCGCACGCCATCTGGCTGGAGTATGTGCCTGCGAAGGACACAGGAAGATGCCCTTGGAGATGCTAATTAAATAATAAATTGCAGATCCAGTCCCGAGAGCACTGGTTCATGGAGAAATGGCCCCAGAAGCTGTTAAGAACGCTGAACCCGAGACAGCAGGCCTGGGTTGTGTCCCTGCCCTTAGGGGAGGGAGAGGCACAGCTGCCTCTGGGGTTGGGGGAGAGGGCGCAGAGGGAGAAGGGGATTGGGCTCAAAATGGGAAGCTTTCCAAATCAATGAAATGAGCTTGTTTGCTTCTCTCTGGGAGAGCCAGGTTGACCACACGTGGATAAAACATTTAGCTCCCCTTTCCCAGGAATCTTGTCACCGTGGTGATGACCAGTGTTTAAGGCTGAGCTTTTCTCCCAGAGAGGCTGGGGACAAGCAGGGAGGCCACTGAACTCGTAGAAACATCTTTCATCTGAAAACTGCCTTCTGAACAAGGAGCAGGCAGCTTGGAACTGGCCTGAATGTATTTCAGGTGAAGAGGTGGCCTGAGATTGGCATTGAGAGACCATCGCCTACATCCCAACTTTGAGTTAAGAGCATGTGTGTATGAACTGCCACGCACAGGCCAGCCCAGCACTCCTCGGGGGTCCTCAGCCTCACCACCGCCACCAGCATGTGGGGCCAGTGCACTCTCTGCTGTGGGGCTATTGTGTGCATTGTAGTGTGTTTAGCGGCCCCTGGGGCCTCTACCCACGGGATACCAGAAGCACCCTCCTCAAACAAGTCAAATCCCCCTCTCATTCTGATAATTCAGAAAGTCAGAGAAAGCAGCTGACTTCCCTGGCTGGAGCCGAGTGAGGCTCTTGGTGCCCCGTCACCATGGCAACCTCCTGTTCTGCTCCCACCCACTTCCATTCCCCTGACTGACAGGACAAGCCCAGCCTCCAGGCATCTGTGCTAGTGCCCCAGATCAGTGCGGATGCTGTGAGCAAGGGGCTTCTCTGTCGACAGCCCCTCCCCACCGGAAGTGAGCTCTCCTTTTCCATAGCGGGACCTCTCGCTTACAGATTACAAGGCCACCTTACCCCACCCCTTCCTCTTCCTCGTCTTCATAACAGTTCTAGAAGCCGGGAGGCAGAGTTACAGTCTCCCCCAGAGCACGGGAGGGGACACTGAGGGGCTCAAAGATGTGTCATTATACTTCACCCATGGGACCCTACAAAGAGGGAAGCTGGTTGGAGCCCAAGGTCCTGGTCAGCGTTTGTTATGGACAGGATGCTCGTGTTCCCCAAGGTCATGTGCTGCAGCCCTAGCTCCCCGTGTGACTGTATTTGAAGACAGGGACTCTAAAGAAGTGACCGGGCTAAATGAAGTCATGGCGGGAGGCAGTGCTCTAATAGGACTCATGTCCTCATAAGAAGAGCATCTGAAAGTATCCCCCCTACACTCCCCCGCCCCACCCCCAATGCAGAAGAAAGGCCATGTGAGGACTCAGCAGGAACGCAGCTGTTTGCAGTCCGGGAAGAGAGTCCTCACCAGATGCAGGCCCCTGGGTCTGAACGTCCAGCCTCTGGAAGCGTAGAAAATAAACGCCTACTGCTGCAGCGCCCAGCCAGTGGTGCTCTGTGCCGGCAGCCCAGACAGACCGAGACATGCTCTACACCCTAACTTATAAATTGCCTTTTCACTTCACAGTGTATCGTAGACATTTTCAGGGGGTCCTTCTCTGTAAGGGGCCCCAAGTCCTTTTTAATGCCTACGTGCAGCTTATGCGGAATGTGCCTGCAATCGAGCCTTCTCGGGTGTCGAGCAGATATTCCCGAGAGCAGCATCTTGAGCTCTGGCTGAGATGAGGCTCGGGCGTGGCTCCCTGCAGAGCCCATATCCCTGACAGCGCCGTGGGCAGGGAAGTGAAGGCAAGACCCCTGCCCCTGCAGGGCATCCTCCCAGGGAGCAAGGGCTGTAAGGGCTTCTCCCCTCTCCCCATGGGGACCAGTCTCTGAGGCGCTGCCACAGGGACCCACAGGCAGAGGCTAATGTATTCTCAGCGTGATTGCAGGTAATGGCTCTGAGTCAGATGGGAGGTCTGACTTTTTCGGCTCGATTTTTCAAATTAGGGCTGGGAAAGCGTGCCCACCGCCACCCAGGCTGTCTGCCTGCAGCCTGCCGCCTCGCCCCCGACCCCACCTCCTCCCAGCACCGGGTTCTCAGAAACAGAAAAGTCCCACTTCTGATTAAAGAGCACGAGAGACCTGTTCCCTTCCCTAGCGCTGTTGACAAAAATCACCGGGCGCTGAGGCAAGACCCCTGAGCCCGCCGCCCAAGTGCTTTCAAAGCCATGGTGCCTGTGCCTGGCCCCAGCTGGGAACAGGGGCCCTGCGGCCTCTGGAGGGGGTCTCCTGGACAGGAGCGCAGGGCCGGCCTGGACAACAGCGATGCAGGCCCCTTGCTGCCCGCTCCCACTAAGTCCCTGGGGTGTAGCTGAGACAGCAGACCCCCCTCCCCCCCATCCAGAGCTGCCTCCAGGCTCTCCCCTTCCTCCCCATGCCCCAAGACAGTACAGTGACAAAGAGCCACTTTCTGAACAGCCACTGTGCTCCAGGCATCGTCCTGAGCCTTTTACCCGGAGGGCTCACTCAGTGCTCATCTGTCTGTGTGGCAGGTCCTAGTGCCGCCCCCTTCCACAGACAAGGTGCAGGGAGCTTAAGGAAACTGTCAGGTAGAAAGCGGGGTGGTGGGCTTTGACCCCAGCACACCTGCTCTCTGGCGTGACATAAGAGAGCCTGGACAGGTGGGTAGAGTAGAGAAGGCTCTGGTGTGTGGGGGAAGCACTCACTGCCATTAGATGCTGCTCTGATGTCACCCGCACCTGACCCTTCGATCAGGTCAGTGGTCACAGGAGGGATGAGTCCCCACCCACACTTTCAACTCTCAGATGGTGCGGGACATCGGGCAGGCCCTACCTGTAAGTTCTGACAAGGTGAGGCCTGCAGCATCTGTCTGGTTCGATGGCCTGGCTGTGCAACCTCGGGCAAGTCGCTTACCTTCTCTGAGCTCATGTTTCTCGAGAGTCAAATGCAGCATTTAGATAAAATTAGATCTGGTTTTCAAACACTTTTAGCAGCAGATTCCTGACAATGTAAAACAAGCGAAGGCCCAGCCTGATAAATTTGGGGGCTGGGGAACAGTCAGAATGGCCGCCCAAAGACCCATCTGGGTGGTTCCTCGCCAGGCTGGCCGAGAGACTCCTCCATGCACACTGAATGCAGCCTGTTCGCCGAGAGTCATTTTGCCAAGTAGAAAATTATCCAAACAAACTGAAAACGTCATACATGAGTGCTCACCAAGCAATTTGCCAGATGACCAATTTGTCTACATTATCGGATTTCCAGTTTGATTTGGTCAGTGTAATAGTAGCTTATTAGAGAATTTTATATTCATGAATATTGGAAATCTGATAATGCAGACAAATTGATCATTTGGCAAATTGATTGGTAAATTCTTAGAATGCAGATTCTAAGGCCCCATTCCAGACTCACTGAATCAGGATCTGCACTTTAAACAAGATCTCCAGGGTATTCCTTGTACCCTTCAGCAATGAGGAAGGGCCAATTTAGAGCAATGGTTTTAGTCTTGTCTACGCATTAGAGTCACGGAGCCACCATCTCTATGAGACGCTCATTGCGGCATTACAATAGCCAAGTATGGTGGCAAGTGCCCATCAATGGAAGGATGGATAAAGAAAATGTGGTGTGTGAATAAATAAAAAATATATGCATACACACACACACAATGGAATATTATTCAGCCATAAAAAAGCAGGAACTTCCATCATTTGTAACAACATGGGTGAACCCTGAGGGCACTATGCTAAGTGACATGGAGCCAGAGAAAGATAAACACTGTATGATCTCATATGTGGGATCTAAAAAAGCCAAACTGATAAACGTGGAGAGTAGATTTGTGGATGCCAGGGGTGGGGGGAAGGAGGCGACGCAGGTCAAAAGATATAGACTTGCAGGTATAGGTATAAGATGAATAAGTTTCAGGATGTAGCGGGCGCATGACAAGTGTAATTGACAATGCTGTATTGTATACTTGGAAGCTGCTGCGAGAGCAGGTCTTCAACGGTCTCACCACCACAAGAAAAAAATGGTAACTAAGTGTTCACTAACATGTGGTAATCCCTTTGCAATGCATGCATCAAATCATCACGTTGTGCACCTTAAAATACACAAACCGAGATGTCCATCGTAAGCTGGAGGGAAAAAGAAAAGAATCATCCAAGGAGCTTTAAAACACCACCCGCGCCCAGGTGCCATCCCGAGGGTCTTCAGGCTCCCCGGGCGATGCGCATGGGCAGCGGGGACCCCGTGCGAACACTGGGGCTGTCGTCTCCACAGCTTGTCTGCGGCTCACCTTTCTCCATTGCCTCCCTCCCCTTCCTCCAGGGGACCCGAGAGCTGCAGGCGGTGGCAGAGGCTCTCTGATTGCCATCATCATCTGGGGCTACAATCAGTCACAGCAGGCCATCAGCCAGGAGGACGAAGCCCTTTCAGAGCAAGTGGGTAGCAGCTTCCGTGCCCAGGCCACTTTCCAGGGGCTCATTACTGGAAGGGCCACCGTCTGGGAAGCAGCCCCCGCAGACTGCAGATGGACGACACCCAAGCAGGAAGCGGGCCAGCACAGGGGGGCAGAGGCGGGACCAAGTGCTTCTTGGCCTACTCCCAGGTCATGAGCAGGTCTGGAGAGGAGGGTCACATCCAGGCAGGGATCACAGGGCAGCCAGGGCAGAGGAAAAGGCCCCGGGACTAGGGGTGGGGGTGGGTGGGGATGGGTGGGGCCAGGACAGGCAGGAGCTGCCCAAAACCAAGACACAGAAGGCCCTGAGAGCTCTGGCCTGCCCCAGAGCCACCTGGAGGGCTGGTGACAGCACAGAGGGCTGGCTGCACCCCCAGAGTCCTGATTCTGTCGTTTTAGCGTAGGATCGAGAATGACACCCTCCTCCTGCCACCCCGTTCTCCCCACCCTCCAAACTCAGAGAATGCAAAGCAGGGGGCCAAGAGAGAGATCCTACCAAGTTCATCCCCTTCCCCTGGGTAATGAATGGAGCCAGGCCTGGTTGCCCTAGTAACCATACAGAACCCATCTATTTGAGGCAATCAAGAATCCTGTCTATGCCCATTAATCTATATTAATGAGCCCTGACTGTAGAGGGCTCTGGGGGGCTGCATTCCAAAATTCCCGTCCCTGGCTGAATGGGTAATGGCTTCTCCCTCACCGGGCCAACAGACAACGGCCTCCCCAGGGCTGGGCAGTCACCAAGCTATGGCGACACCGCGCTGACCACAGCAGGGCCCACCGGGCCGGAGGCGGAGGCAGGAGCCCAGCCAGGGCCCTCTCAGGCCCCCCGACTGGGGCGGGTCAGCACACGCAGGGAGAAAGGCACCGGGAATCCCAAACAACAGGACCTGTACATCCCAAATGCCAGGCCCCATCAGTGGGCTCTGCGGCTCCTAGCTGCCGCCAGGGCTCTGTTAAGTGACCTTCAGCAGGAGGACAGGACCACGGTGCGTCCCGATGCCCCTGCAGCCCAGGTCCCGACTCCACAGCGGCGCTCAGGGCACAGTGGCAGAACTGCATGAAAAGGTCAGCTAAACTTATGTTCTAATTTTAGCCCTCGGTGAGAAAGGTAGAAAGATGACTTAAGAACTGGTCTTCAATTAGCACAAAACTTGGAACCTTAGACCTGCTCTAGCCTGTGTCCCCATGGGCATCCAAGCCACCTGGAGTGTGAGCTGAAGTGCAGGTTTCTGGGTCCTGCTCCAGAACCACAAAATCAGAATCTTGGTGTGGGGGGGGGGAGGCTGGGGGTAGCAAGCCCCTATATGGTAGCTCTGCACACCAAAGTGCAGGAGCCCACTGTGCTAACCGGCAAGGTGACAGAGCGGCAGCCGGCTGGCCAAGGACCCCCAGCAAGGGAGTGTCAGGGGGCAGCCTGCGGCACAGCTCTGCATCATGCTGCTGTGGCTGAGAGGCAGGGAGAAGGTGATGGCCAGGCCTCTGTCTGTTGGGAGGCAGGTAGGCAAAGGCTCTGGGATTCTGCAGCGGGATTGTCTCAGCCACACAGAAGAGGGCCTGGGTGGGCTCCGGCAGCCCTGTTGGCCGGAGAGGTAGGCGCACGCCGGGCAGGTTGGGCCTTCGTCCAGGGCGGTCTCCGGGAAGAAGCACAGCCACTGGTCTGGGTCCACGGAGACAGAGAGGTAGAGAATACTCAGGTGGGGCTTGGGTCTGGGTCTGGGCGTGTCGGCTCTGCCACTTAGCCGTCTTGCAACCCCAGGTAACTCTCTGAGCCTCAGTTCCTCATCTGGCACTGGCAGTAACCAGAGTTCCGGCTTCCCAGGGGGCTGTGGGTTGCATGATATGACACAGGCCCCTCAGCTGTGTCTGCTTCTTGGGTTTGCCCGCTTCCCTGATGTCCACCCTCGTCCCTTTCCATTCCTGAGCCCCAGCTCTGCTCCCAGACCTAAGCACCCCAGGCCCTTGGCTCACTTTCTTCCCCAGCTCTCGGCCCCACCAGACTCCAGGCTACCACTGCCCACAGTGCTGTTGAAAGCTAACTCAGCCTCGATTACGTCATTCACATCTTTAACTGCCCATCAGGGCCAGTTATGCCTCCCAGGGCGGCCGCGAGAAGTTAATAGCATTTCAGCTACCATGTGAGCCAATCTGGCAGCATTTGGGGGTAAGTGATTAGTTCCTAGTAAGCATCCTAAAATACTAAAGTGGCTCAGAGCCTCCTTCCCACTCCAGGGCCTGCAGCGTGGCCCAGGACGAAGAGCACAGCCTTGGGGACAGACCCAAGCTGGGCCTAGCTCTATCCCCTGGTACCTGAGGGTCTTTGGATAAGTTACAGCATTTCCCTGGACCCCACTTACCCCACCTGTAAAATGGGGTTGAAAATGTTAGTAGCTCCCTTAAGGTAACGTCGTGGGGGTTCCCTGCCACCTTGGGCACACACCACTTAGCTCACGGCCTCACAAGAGACACACTCAGTAACCTTCCGTGACCGTTTTCACCCAAGGGCTTGGGTTCCGGACCACAGCCTTGGACGGAGGCCTAGGTGCAGCGCTAATAAGATGCAGATGCTTCGGATTGCCACAGATCTAATCTAATCCGTGGCGGCTGCTCAGGGGCTGTTTGTGGAGTTAAACAAAACAAAACAAAAACCTAGGCATCTAATTTTCACCCAAAGAGGAGAAAGTTAAAAAAGCAGGCTCTGGCTACTGCTGCCGCCTTCGGCAATTACCACGGGGTGTCGGCTTTCCTTGAGAAGAGGGCCGTTTAAACTCATTATAGTCACAGCAACTGTCATTTAGCCCCACTTCCAGTACAAGGCCCAGCGCATCGGAGGGGAAAGTCGGACACACTGAGGCACATTTGTTCTGATTGCAGAGCTGAGCCCTGCCTGTCCCTGAAGAACTGTGCTCCTAACCGGGGCAGCCCACACGGCACCGGTTCTCACACTCGTCTCTGGCCAGGTGGAAGGGGACAGATCACAAGGCCCCAAGCAGTCCTCTGACATTACCCCTCCCTCCAAGTGGACCCCATGGTGCCACCAAGCCAGGGGCTGGCTGTGCCCAGGTGTGCTGATGGAGTCAGGGAGGGGGTGGCCCTGAGGGAGGAGTGGCAGATCTGGCTTTGTCACCAGCTGGCTTCCCAGGGCCACAGCAAACAGAAGGCCCTCTGGAGTCGGACAGCCCTGGTTGGGACCCAGGGCCAAACCTCATGCAGAAAACGGGGTGAATAATAGTATTCTCGCAGGGGTACCCACCTGACGCAGTGCATGCCACAGAGCAAGGGCTCTCAAAGTAAGGCCGTTATTCCCAGCCAGCTTCAGAGGACAGACACCTGAGGCCTGCGAGTCAGTGTCTGTCTGCTCGGGGTCCAGTGAGGCCGGGGTGGTGGTGCGGGTCCTTCCAGACTCCACCTGGTGGCTAACGAGAGGGCCACCCTCACCCTTGCCCACCCCCAATCATCACAGCCCAGTGCGTGTCGGGGCACGAGGGTCCCCAATCGTTTCTGCAGCCCGCCCACTCCCTCCCTGAGCCGGCCTGACTCAAAGCCCAGGAGACCTGGCACCCAGGCTGTCGTCAGGTTGTCCCAGGAGCCCCTGCTGCAGTGATTTGCAAATGGTCAACAGAGGATCCGGTGGCTCTGGGGTTTGCATCTCGTTAAAGTGTTGGCCGGCGTGTCCAGAGGCAGGCCAACGACCAACCGGGCTCAGGCATCCGTTCACAGGGAGCAGAGGCCTGGCAGCGTCGGACACTGGGGTTTCCCTGCCGGTGGGTGACCAAGGATGGGGCTCTTAGGGACCGCATCCAGCTTCCTCCGCCCTGGGAACATCCCCTCCCCTGTGCTATCTGAGCTGTCTCCTTTCACTAACAGACGATGGGCTCAGCAAGCGCCACCTCAACTATTTTGTCGTCCGATGCCCTCTTGCTCTTTACCTTGTCACACACCAGCCCCCTCCTGAGCTGTGGTTCGGGTGACCTAAGCTCGGCTGGCCCATGCTCTTCCCGGCCTTCTCTTCCTTATTTATAGCTCCTGGGTCTTCCAGGCTGAGGTGTTCACAGACTTTCAGAGGAAAACACATCATTCCAAAGGAGAGGTGGAAAGGGTTGCTGTGCATTCGTGTGTGGGCATGGGAACCGAGTTGTGGGGTCCGAGGGCGTTTCTTTTGCCACAGCCCAGAGGCTCCCATCAGCCTTAGTCAGAGTCCTGGTGGCCAACTCAAGCACCCACCAGTCATTCCCCCTGTCCCCTGGCAGTGTTCAGGCAACTCCTCCTGAGGCCACTGGGAGGATGAGCCCAGCCCCAGGAGGGGACGCCTACTACGGTAGACCCATCCTTCTTCCCAGTTACTAGCCTGGGCGTTTTCCCGAATTCCAGCTTCCCCCAATGAGACCTGAGGGTCCCTACCCTGGTGGGTTTCTGGGAGGTCCCCTTGCTCTTAGAGAGATGCTGGGAAACAAGAGCCTCCTTCTCAGGCGGCCCCTGTTGCATCTGACAGCTGCAGCGGCCGAGCACAGAGCCTGAGGAAGCGGTCTGGGCACAGGGCTCCCAGCGAGGCTGGCGGGGCAGAGCTGGCAGCAGCCTGGTCCTCGGTGCCGATGAGCGGCTGCCATTCTTCAGCCCTGGAACCGCCCAAACTGGGATCTTCCATGAAAGAATAAATCTCCGTAGTGTTTAAGCCAGGGGTCTCCAGAGCAAACAAGAACCGCAGAGGTGCTGGGGGAAAACGCCAGTTGTGATGGTTTTAAGAGCAAAGACGTTTGGCCAGTGCACAGGTACTGCAGGTCTGAGCGGTCAGGGAGCAGGCAGACACCCTGATGTGCGGGGCGGGAGTGGGGGGCACCGGTCCCCTCCCTCAGAGCACCGTGGTTGCTGTGCCCCCAGATGGCAACTGGACTTAACCATCTCCTTCTCTTCCTGAGGGCCTCTCCCCCAAGGGCCTCATTACAAGATTGTATCAACTAAACCCCAAAAGCGGTTTGCTGGTTTTCTCAGGGCAACGCCCTTAGAATTGCTGTCAAACTAAAAGATGTGTTTTTATTGCTAAAAAGGCAAATGTCTGCAATTTGCCAGCCTTTCTCGTGGCGGTGACGAGCGCTGATCAGTAATGGATAATCTGGAAGGTATTACAGAAAAAACAGCTTTATCTGACACTTCAAGATAGAGTACCAATGGGTAGGCAGCTATTTTTCCGAGAAATTCCTGTTATGTGCATTTTGAGCATGGTTAGCCATGCTTCAAGCTTCGTGAAAATGTGTTGCCAAAAATCGTCGCCTACACAATTTCTCACAAGTGCACATTTCAACTTGGGACATGAAATCCCAAAATGAGTTTTGGTAGGCTCTGAACCCATTTGTTACCAAGAGTAAACACGCCAGACTCCCAATTAGTGAGCAAGGACAAGTTCCTGACAGTGAAAAAGATGGAAATTTATTATAAAGATTTCAGCAAACACTTTTTTAAGACTCGTGGATGGAACTGAAAAATGAGTTGTTTTTCCAGTAAAACATAGTCTTTTGGATCCACAGGTCTTAACGAAGGAGCTTTTTCAGCTACAACAGCCTAAATAAAATAAACCTACCTTGGAACTAGGCATTGAATGTTTTTACCATACAGGGTTAAAACTAAGAGCTGCAAAAATAATGAGGCATTTTTAATCCTATGGCTCCAACTAAAAAAATGTTTTAAAAGAGCAAAAGATGTTTTTTAACCATAAATACACACAAAAATATTTTTAAACATTTTTTACCTTATCTCTTTTCTATCTTTGTCTTACATGTATGAGGACAGTACACAAACATTCATTTAAAAAGACCTTTGTACATTTGTAGACACACACATGCTGGGGTGGCATTCTCCGTCATGCGGTCGGGTGACCGGTTTACACGGGGCTCAGCTTCATGCCGCCGTGCGTACCCTCAGAACAGACTTCTCCTGCCCCAAGAAAATGTTGAGTGTATTGTCTTCTGGTTTTTATAACTTCATTGACTTTGGTGAATGGTGTAATAGGAATCAATTTCATTTTCTCCAGTTATACTAACATCTTTTTTTGAAGAATCCATCACGGCCGGAATGATTTCAAAAGGCTACCTTTAATGTACTCTATAAACTCTTAAAAAGCATTTGGGTCTATTTTTAAAATAATTTTCCATTAACTTGTCTATTTTTATACCAGCATTAAGTTAATTGCACTTATAAAAACGTTACTCATTTTTTGGTGCAGCGAGTCCCTTTCATTCCCCCTTTCAATGAAGATCTCCCTATGTCCATGTTTAGACTTCCACAGAATTTCTAAAAGTCGTGTATTTAAAACGAACATAAATCACAATTACCTATTTTTAAAAGATATTTTGTGCATTCCTTTCATAACACATTTACCCAATGGGCTCATGTGTATTTTTGCTTTTCACATACTGCATTTTCCCATTCTGCAATCTTCTACAGACACTTTCAGGGCCCCCATTAATATGCTATTGTTGGCCATTTGTTTCCTCTCTGAGGGGTAACTGACATTAAACATGGTACTAGTTTCAAAGGTCCATCCTGGATTAACTTACATTAAAATAACCTTTGGTATTTGAATTGACTGTGCACTGAATGCACAGTTTTCGCTCGAGAACTGCAGCATTTAGAGGTCAAAATGTCCCAATTACCAAGTTCTTACAAGCCCAGGTGCTCCTCTCTGCTAACTCCCTCCACCCCATCCCCAAGGAAACCACGATCTTGAACGCTGTTCTCTTTTCCTTAGTTTTACTGTTTACAAAGCCTGAAACAACATGGTTTTTCCTGGTTTTGGACTTTTGAAGGTGCCCACATCGACTTGTGTTTTTCTCACCGCAGTTTGAGCTTCCCCTATGCCGGTGGGCCCAGCTCTCCGCAGCACTTGCTGCTCCCCAGGCCCCACCGCACACACGCCCTTCGAGTATTCATGGTATCGTAGGCAGGCATTTGGCTGTCCCCCTTGCTCCTTTCTGGTGACTACAAATAACGGTGGTGTGACTGTGCCCGGAACATGTGTCCTGGGCGTCACACCCACGTGTGAGTTTCTCTAACAGAATAAACCCTGGGCTCTAAGACACTCCTGTGTCCAACGTCACTAGATAACCCTGGTTTCCAACGTGGCAGAGTCGATGCACGTGCAGCAGGAGCAGGTGCAAGGTCCTGCTGCAGCAACCTCTCCAATTGTTGGCATTTTCTGGCATTTTCATTACTTCCGATTCGGTGGCTAGGAAATGGTTATTTATGATTTCAGTACGCATTTCAACTTTCCGTGTTTAGGGGCCACTTCTGTTTCTTCTGTGAAATATTTGCTTGTGTTTCCCGGCCGTTTCTCTGCCACACCACTTTCATTGTAGGTTTGCATTCAGGTGCGCTCCAACAGCTACCTACAGTTAACTATCTGCACCCTGTTCCAGCTTGGGCTTATTTCTTCACTCTGTGGCACGTTCAGTAAACAAGAGTACTTACTATCAAGGTAACCAAATTATCATCTTTTAGTTAACAATTTGCACTTTACTTACAAAATCCTTACCTTTACCCCAGTCCTAAAACAATGCTTCCATATTGTTTTGTCAATTAGTGTCCTGTAAATCTTTGATCCACCTGGGACTGGCAGCTATGCCGGGTGGAGAGGAGAGGTCCAATTCGTTTGGTCCTTTGTGAGAATTTCTGACGCCCCGTTTATGAGTCGCCCGTCCCCCTCTCCCCCCGCACTGATCTGCAGTGCTGGGGGACGTGCACGAGCAGATCAGTTCCCCGGCTGGCTCTTCCTGCTCATTCCTGTCACCTCTCTACCGTTTCCACATCATTTTAATCACTGGGTTTGATGCTGAGTTTTACAATTTGGTAGTGCTACTTCCCCTCCATTCTTTTTTAGGGATGTCTTGGATATTCTTGGTCCTTTGTTCTTCCATTTATATTTTAGGATCAGCTTGTCAAGTAACACAATGAAAACCATTGGTATTATTTGTTGGAATTGCATTAATTTATTGACCAGTCTGTATACAGAGTTGAGACCTACATGATCTTATCCATCAGACTCTCCATACATTTAGGTAAGTAAAGGTGGTTTTTTAAAATAATCATTTTCTCATTAAAAGGCTTATACCTTTTATTAAAATGTATTCTTAGGTACTTCATATTTTTGTCCCTACTATAAGTTTTATTTAATTATGTTTTAAAAATTTAAGAGGCATTATTGCTTGTAGCTGGTGCATGAAAATATCATTGCCATTTGTATACTGATTTTGTTCCGGCAACTTTGATAAACCCTGCAGTCTTCTGATTTGCCCTGTAGGTTCTTTGTATAGACAATCTGATCATGCAAAGTGAACCCATTACTAGATGAGTCAAATTGATTTCCTAGTATTAACCTATTTTGCATTCCTGAGATAAATCTATTTTTCCAATTCGTCTAATTTGTCCATTTGTTATATTTTAAACATGATGTTAGATTTGGTTAGTAAAAATGCTTATTTTCTTATTGGAGGGTGTGAAGGGATATATGTGTACATATCCATCACATCAAATTTATTAGCTGTGCTATTCAAATCTTCTATGCTCTTAATGATCGTTCATTTTGTCTTCTGCAAGATCCATTGATTAATAGATCACACTGGTATATTGGTAGATTATTTTTCCTCGTAGTTGCGGCCACTTTTTTTCCTTTATATATTTTGAAGTATGTTATTAGTATCTTAGGTGCATAATTAATAAATTTAGAATTGTTATACCCTTCTGGAAAATGAAGCCCATTGCCATATATAGAAGCCCAATCACTAGCAATAAGGTGGGGAGGGGGGAAGTGTGCTTAGTAACAATATGAAGAAACTTAGCTTCAGAAAAATAACCTACCCAAGAATAGACACTGGTTGAAACAAACTTTTCCTTCTACTATATGTTTTTTGAAATTCAAATATTTTAGAATTGTGGATTATTGAGAAACAAGCCAATAGGGAAAATAAACATACATAAACATATACTAAGAACTGGCTCTAGTAGAAAAGTCTTATGCTCAGTTAAAAAAAATAGCTAATAGGAGGAGAGGACTTAAACAGCTCCTTCCTCGGCGGGGGTCGGGGTGGGGTGGCAGGGGGACCTGAAGGAACATTTCAGGTGATTTAAATACAGAGAAAAAGAAAACACACACTCACTGAATCTGGCTTCTGTGTGGTAATCGTAAAGTAGGTTCACGACAACACAGGTCATTAAAACAAGGGTGAGAACTGGCATGCTGGGGACACTGCAGGAAAGGACGCTTGCAAAGAGACAGAGAAACTAAAACTGCAAGTAACATTTCACAACACGTTAAGGGATAGAACTAATTTCATAGCAAGAAAACACAAAGGCTTATTTTTTTTTTAAGCTCAATATAATCAATGCAAAAAAAAACCCCCCAAAATGGGGAAAAAAAACCCAAGTCAGAAGTTTTGATTAAAAGTTCACAAAGTATCCAGTGTTTAAAAAAGGAAAACTACATCTATATGTACATATGTATACATACTATCTATGTAGACAGTTAAACACACGCACACTGTTTTTCATCACGGGTACGGAGGTCGAGATGGGCGCCCCCTACGGGCTGAAGAACCATGGTGGGACAGACAGGTGCCAACTGTGGTTCTCGCTTAGGAGCATTATGAGGGCACTGTAAGCAAATCACATGTTCTATATTGTAACAAGGTTCCAGTGACCCAGGCATCAACATAGCAAGGCCAAGGACATCTGTACAAGATTTATTAACCACAATGTCTTAGAATGATGGTTTACACCCTAATAGGGCAGGACTGATTCAAAACCAGCAAAATCAAAGGTCAGAACCAGAGTCAGTACCTTTGGATCTCCGGTCAGGGAGAGTCTCACCCACCATATTGTTTTTCTCGGACCCGTGAAAGAGCTGATGTACATAACACCCCGTTCTAAGCGGCCCTGTGCTTTCCAACAACAAGTAGCACCAGAGCCTAGATTTCACTGCTTCACCCCGGCTCCAGCTGTGTTGGTGGGGGGCCGAGCCTCCCGTCTGCCTTGGCCCCCCATTCACGCACGAGCACCCTCGTTTCCAGCCACAGCGTCACATGGGCACAGCTCCCCATGAACTGCATGGCTGTGACACTGGCAAACAGGCCTAATGAGAGCAATTAAATCACCGTCTGTCCAACAGAACATACCCTTCAAAGAGAATCTCGTTTTACTGAGTTTAGTACATAGTCACAACATTGAAATAACATGTGGGAATCAATACAAAATATTTATTTTTTTCAAACCACAGAATGCACCCAGACTTGTAAGCCATTAACATTTTTCTCGACAACCCAGTCCACCCAGAAGGGACGATAACCCCCACCCGGCAGGGGCCCCACACATGCCGGGGTCTCACGAGCACGCACCTCTGAGTGGCACTGCCTGAGCTCTCCCACAGCCGCTCCACCGGCACAAGCAGAAGCAGCGTGCGCACGCGTGCCACCCGCCTGTGGAAAGAGGCTCAAAACAGGGTCTTGGCCAGTGGAGGAGGAAATGTCAATGACTTAGCAATAAACAGTGAGGACAGAAAAGTATTTCTTTTCCAATAGGGCTCCTTTCACATACAAGGTGGGGCAAAAGCCGTAGGTTTACAGTTGCGAGCACACGGAACACATGAGTGTACTCCTGTAGTATTATTTATTAGTTACTGTGTTATTTTCCATACGAACAACTAGGAACCTACTTTTGCCCCACCCTGTATTCCAGTGGCCAGAAACGGGGGCAAATTTCAGCCAGGTCATGAAAATAATCAAAAAGCCATTTTTCCATGAGCTACTTATAACCTCTTATTTTTTCTGATAAACACGAACTTCATCTTAGGCAATCATATTGAAAACAGTAATCACAAACAAAAAGGCCCTATACACCTCTTCTAGGTATCAGTCAAGGGATTCACATTCTAATCTTAAGTTTCAAAGTCCCCTTAAGGGGCCCAGACCTGCAGTAAAGTAAACATAATACTCTGAAGCTCAATGAGACACCATAGGAGAAAAAAAAAAACTGGAAATATCCAATGAATGGATAGCAAAAGCAGGTTATTTTGTGTTGGTTTTTAGTTGTAAAGTTTTTTAATATCTCAGATTAGTGTATCTTCCTAAAACAATGTTCAGTTATTTTAATACTAGCTGCTTATTAAACAACTGACTTTGGGCTTAAGGGCAATACATCTTGCATGACAATCACGGACATAATTGAGATAAAACAGAAAAAAACAGAGGAAAACACGGCCAGCCTCACTGAGACGACGACAAACCTGGGAGGTCACCCCGGAGGAGGCCACAGGCTCATCAGAGGCGACCACACGGGCACTCCTGCCCACGTCCCTCCTGCAGGAAGCAGGCGTGTCTGCTGGACGGCCGCGAGCTCGGCTGGCACGCGGGCGCAGACGGCCGCTCTGCAGTTCTCCTTGTGCTGAACGACACCAAATCCCTGCTCAGTCTGTACAGAATATTGCGAGGTGATGCATGTGCAAACTCTTCCTGAGGAATTCTTTGTGTGTGCAAATCTGCAACCCGACAGAAAGCATGTAGCAAGGGGACTGGCAGCTCTGCGGGGCCGCAGCGCTGGGGCCGTCATGCAGTGTTGACGGCCTTGGGCGTCCGTTCTTCTGCAATCTCTCACCCACAGATCGGCTTCCATCCTACACCCCAAAGAAACGGAGGGCGGCTGCCTCAAACTTGTGAGAGGGACAGAAAACATGTGACCTTTCCCCAAACTGTACCAATGCACAACCCCCGCGCCCGGGTTTGTGTTCTTCTCACCGACTCTACCTACGAACTGTCAGGGTTTGCTTTTTCCCCCAAAGGACACAGAGGGTGTGTGGGGCTGGGTGCAGCTGTGACAACAGAGGGCACAAGACGACACTGTGACTGAAGATTCGGACGGAACTTTAGAACACGCACCGTCTCTCAAACCAGCTGTCATATGTTCATGCTCTTCCACGTCACATCTCAGTGTGACTGGTCACATCTCAGTGTGACTGAACTGGCTCTCCCGGGAGGGTCCACATCGGGCGGCCCACACACGCCCACAGTTGAGCCAAAGTGACCGCCTGCGCAGCTGCACAAGGCAGCCGGGCCCGCGTGGCCGATGTTCCGACTTCACTGGGTGGAGAAACTATACACTCTAACTGGCGAGAATACAAGTAAACATGAGAAAATACTTTCTGGCAGACAGTGCTTCATCAAAACCAAATGGAGGACGAATCTTATTTCTTCTCATGTTGAAAAGTGAGAATTTTGTTAAGAATCCCAATTAAATAAGCAAGGTCACCTTTGCCTTGAAATAAAGAAATAGGTCCCTCCTACTGCCACGTACCTCAGGGGTGAGAATGAGTGACGACAGGTCACGTGCACTGGGAGGCGGTGGAGACCCCCCCGTGGCGCCTTCCCACCTCAGTTTTGCAGCACGAGCCCTGACCCCGGACTGGCTGTAGACACCGCACAGAAACTCAGAGAAACTAAATTCTACAGACTTTGCTGACATTTTGTTCACACATATATTATAATAATAAAAGAAGACAATATAAAATTTTTCTCCATTAACTTAATAATGCAAATACATCCAAAGATTTTAATGCCAATTCATATCATAATACAATGCTTTTATAGAGAAAGTTCTGTTGTTGGCCAAAGAACAGTCTCTCCCAGAAAAAGCATTTGGGCATATTATTAAAATACTGAAGAATTCATTTTTTAAAAAATTCCAATTTTATTCCTTGCAGAAATATTATTAAAACCACTCAGGAGAGACTTTAGTTGCAGGTGTTATTTATAAGCCTGCAGCAACATTCCATTGAGAAAAATAAAATTTGGCCTTCATGGTAAAACGGAATTTCCCCTTGATACCAGAATGTTACTGGCGCAGCAAACCAAACTACACAGGGCACAGTGAGGGCCCGTGTATACCCTCACGGTGATTCGGTGTTTGTTCATCGGTACAGCCCACTACACCGAGTCCTCCGCAAACTCCACCGACTCTGGTTGATAAGTACTTTAAAAAATAAATCTCACCACCTTTACTTTTACTTCTCTGAATAGTAATTTTGCAAACACAGGACTTCTGTTAGGTAACGTCCTTGCTCCCAAGAGCACACTTCTCGGTCTCCCACTCACCCATTCCCCGGAAAAGGACAGACTGAACCGGCAGAGGCAGAGTTCTCTGAGGGTAAATACTAGTCTGACAGGGCCTAACAGGCTCGCAGAAGGCTGACTTTTTAGATTCACACAGAATTGAGGAAAAAAGTGTTTTCATTCACCATATGTATTTTCTTTGCCTTTCAAGAGCCAGAATAAGCTTCAGAGTCTGAGAGGACCTAAAGAGCACTATGGGTGCAGAAAAATATAAAACACAGCTCTGCCACAGCTGGAAGGGGGCCGTAAAACAGCAGTGCTACTTATCTATTGGACTCAAAAAATAAATAAATAAAAAATTTGAAAAATAAAAAAATAAAAGATGTAGACTGCAGACTTATTTAAGGTATTTCTCTTACCCATTTAAAATGAAATGGATTAAGAATCCCACACCACTGGTTCTACTTGGATGCAATAACCTGTCTGCTTCCTAGAGCATCACAGGAACCAGCTCTTCCTGTTGAACGACTCTCAACATTAAACGGGGAGCTTCGGGGCCAGTGTACTGGCCGCCCTGAACTAGCGCTATGCTGATACTCCAGCAGCTGGTAAGTCATGCGCAGTGCGAGAGGGAATGGAAATGTTTGCAAGAGTTGGTCCCCAGCATTAACATGGATGTGCCACGGGAGGCGGGGGAGTCTGATCCACGTGCGGTTTCTGTTGCTCACTCACTCAGCATCCCGCTACGAAGTCACACCTGACGTCTCATGGGGGTTAGCCCATGACACCACAAACCTTTTCAGGACACATGTGTGAGTCTGACGACACGGTCACAGAGTTGCAAAGTGCACAAAGCTCAAGGCACAGAGTAGAAAAAAGTTGTGAACTAATGGGGGAAAAGGAACAGCAAAAGCAGAGTTAGCATTTTCCTTTCACGGGACTTTCTAATGCTACACAAAGACCAACTCTTTTAAAGGGGGTTGTTTGGTTATGGGTGAAAAATACTGTATAGTAATGATCTGTTTGATTTAAAAGCAAAGGGAATCTTGATGTGTGAAACCAGTATGCCGAGCGCCAAGTCCACAAGTGAGTAAAACAGTGCTTAAAAACAATTCTTCTGCTCGTACATTTTTGGAGAAAGCTGCTGATTTGGGCTGCCGGGTTTCACTTAAAAAACATCACTTTTCAAGATGCCTGTTCCTCACAGAATCTACAGATAGATTAGCCCATTACAAAATCAACCCCAAGTCTAGCAGCAACTGACAGTTTTCTTTTGTTAGTTTTTTGTTTTTTAAAATTATAAATCAAAGTGAGAAGTCCAACGTCCTCTTCCGAGAACAGCTTTGTGGCAGAGCTCCCGAGGGCAGGGCCCCGCTGTGCTCCGAGTAGTCTCTGCACCTCCAGCGCGTCCTTGTTTCAGGAAGGAGAGGACATCCAGCACGGTCACTATCTGTACCCTCTGGAACTCGCGCAGGCCGATGAGCTGTCTGGAAAAGATCATCAGAACAGGACAAGGCGTGAATAGCAGACGGCATGTGATAATGGTAGGAATCGCCTGTTTAACACAAGCTCCTCACCCCCTGCCCCAGTCCCCCACCCCAAAATGTTTTCTTTTAAGTGGTTTTGGGTGGACTATAAGGGGGCCAGATCATCAGTCACTGTTCCATTCCAGCCGATGACAGAATCTGGCAGCCTCCTGACAACTGTCTGAGAACTGCCGCCACCACCCGGACCTCAGGCGGCCACGACTTGCAGAACAGTCCGTCCTTGACCACACAGGGTGCCCAATGAGACCACCATCGAGGACACTACGGATGTCATTATACTCACTGCATGGTCACTGCTAGAGGCTACCTTACATCACAAAACCATCCAAGGTGGTAAGGAGCATGATTACTTACTATACGCCAGCTCATCCCCCGCTCTCTTCCGGGACTGGTCACCTCTGGGGATGAAAGAAAGAAGAGGGGGTCAAGAGAAACGACTGGCTTCATCCCAGACCAAAACAGGAGAAATCACTGACATCGCTGATCATGGAAGTACAGAAGACATTTCAGTTCTAACCCAACAACCTATTTCCAAATAGACATTAAACTTAAAACAGTAACTGCGTCATTTATACCCTGAATATTCTTAGCCAAAGGGTACCATCTTACAAATATTGAAAGCTGTTCAGTGAAGGAGGGATAATCTACAAGGATCGTTTACACCGATTCTAGAAACAGGTTCAGACTAAAATGTCTTTGCAGACTAACCCAGGTTCTGCTATCGACACCCCTAGTGACCTTATACTAAGGGCTTAAAGCTTTTGAAAAAATCCCAGAATCTCAAGAATGAATACGAACACCCTTCTTGCAGGTAGAAGAACATGAACATGTACATACATTCACCAGCACACCTGCAGACACCAAAGAAGGCGCAGTTTCACTTTAGAGAGAAGAAGACAGAGGTTCCGATTAGGTCCTATGTTACCCATAAAGCCTATTTTCCTGTCTTTTTAGTTTCTCAGACGATAATTCAGACAAAAGACTAAAATGCCAAAGAAATAAGTAACAGCGACCAATTCACTAGCTTTTGACTCTGCCCAACACTCTGTCCTTGGCCACGTTTCTTTTCCTTGTATAGCCTCCTTAGTCTAGAACAATAATGATACCAGTCCTGTGACTTGAAATACCGCCCACAGGCCAGTGGGTCCCAGATTTGAACACCCAGCTCTGACATTTCCCCTGCACTTCAGGCACAGCTCCAACTGCCCCTCTCCACGGCCACTTGGATATTTATATATTGCCAATCTACTGCAGCCAGAACGAACGCTGACTCCCCACCATCCCACGCCTTCCCCAGTCTTCCTCAATAAAGATACCACTATCCACCCAATACTCAGCCAGAGCCCCGGCTCATCCTGGATTCCTCTCTTTCCCTCACTCTGGGGCATTTTATCCCCAAACATCATCCAAAATAGACCACCCCTCACCCACTCCATAGCGACAATCCCGCTCCAAGAAACCACCATCTCTCCTCTACACAACTGCAGAGTCTCACTACTGGTCCGGACAAGAGCCGAGTGATCTTAAGTAAAAGCATGAATAAAATTACTTCACGCCTCCCATTAAAGCCCTCCAGTGGGTTTCTACTACCAACAAAAAGCAATTCAAATGCATCCTCCCAGCCTGGCGAGATCTGGCCCCTGTCTGCCTCTCCATCCTCCTCACCGACCTCTTTTCACTGTGCTCCAGCCCCTCTGTCTGTCTGTCCCTGGAACATGGGAGCACTTCCGCACTTACTATTTTCTCTGCCTGCAGTCCTCTTCCCCCTAGTTAGCCAAGTGAGCTATCTCCTTACCGCCCACTCCCTGGCGGAACGTCTCCTTCTCGGGCTTGACATTACCCAGTCGGCCTGGCCAGTCCCTCATCCACGCCCCGGCCCCTCACTCTCTCTCCAGTACTGTTTCGTTTTCCCCGCAGCACTTATCTGGAATAATGTGTTTGCGAATTTATTTTGTATCTCCCTACATTCCAGCGCAAGCTCCGTAAGAACGGGAACTCTGCCTGCCTTGTTCACCCGGCACCTGGAACGGTGTCAGCACACAGCAGAAAAGAAGTATTTGCTGAATCAACAAATTAATGAATAATACATAAATGGCCCCCAGAGATGATTAAAATGCTAGCTCAAGTAATGATTTTCTGCTTTTGAATAATCTTTCAGATTACCAAAATTTCCCACTTTTGTTCTCTGGTTTTGCCCAAGACTGGGAAAGAAACCCCTTGCCGGGCTGGGTGAGGAGTCGGAATGACTGGCAGCGAGACGGCGGCACACCAAGTGGCTCTGGAGGGTTTCTCTCAGCTAAGCTCTTAGAGAAAGACAGGCTCACGGTCAGCACGAACTGGCCTCCGGCAGCCCACGGAACTCTCAGCAGAGGTGCTAACGCCACTTTTAAACACTTCTACTGTGACCGCTGTGCCAGGCGAGCCAGCTGAGTGTCTTACATCACTGCCACTTCCACCGGCCATCGCAGCAGTGCTCACCAAGCACTCTCAACAAGTGCTCAACAAGCAAGTCCGTGCTGATCAAAAAGGAAGTGCAGGATTTTCTATCTGGAACCGCAACTTCTACACCGACCCCCATGCAACCTTCATTCCGACCCCCCCATGCTAAATAAAAACTGAACATGCAAAAAATACACATGTGGGAACGACAGGAGAAAGGACAGGAGAGTATGAGTGTGATGTATGTGAGAGGCTGCTAAAGATACCACCTAACGTGGCAACTAGGGAAAGGTACAAGCTGCGCTTCCAACCGGACTGCGCTACTCCACGGAAAAGCCCTGGTCCACAGTAACCTTCCCCGCTGAAAGACCAGCAACACCTCCCCCTGCAAGGTTCTATTTGGTTCCAGAAATCCAGGTACCAACTACTCAGAAAGAACATTTTATGTGCCCTTAAAAGGCAGCTGGCACCCGCTCTGAAGAGGATCACAGGCCGACCTGAAGGAGACGCTCCATCTCAGAGTGAGCGCGGTGGAGTTCCCAAGCCGCACACCTTCCACGAGGCGGTCTTCGACAACAGATACCAGCCCGCCTCCCTGACAACAGTCACTTCAATTACGCAGGCAACAGATAAAATCAGCACGTTGATCTCAGCTTGTATGTTAATTCTAGCTTTGAAATAAGTCCACATTGAATTTCCACGCACCTAAAGATCTTTTGCAAAAACTCCAGCTCAAATAAGAATCTGCCCAATAAATGCAAAAGAGGATATATATGACAACATTCACGCATTATTTCAAAATATTTCAAACACTTACTTTGTGCCATCCACATCAAAGCTGTACACTGCCTATGCAGGACTCTGTACATCATGTAAGTGCAACATAATCTTAAATGACAAAATAGTTTGCAAAGCTGAACGGGAACCACATGGCTGATCAGGTGTAAACATAAAATGACTGCTCACATCCAGAATAGCCAGAAACAGAACTCTTGTTAGAAAGCCCACACTAGGTTTCCACTTGTTTTGGGGGGCGGGGATTAGTGGACACCATTTCTTCTAAAACAATTTCAGCCAAGTAACATCCAGGGAGTCATCAAAGCCAGCGGGGCGGGGCGGGGCAGGGCGTGAAACAAGCTGGAAGCACGGGCTCCATACACAGTGTCTCACATCCTTTCTGCCCTGGCTGGGCCGGCTCAGCCGTGGGACGAGTGAGTCTGAGAATGTCAGCTTGGGCAGGACCTACTCTGTGATAGGCACCCATCAGAATAATTTAAAAGGCAGATCTTAATCCTCACAGCAAGTGTGAAGAAATTGCTAACTTAATGCTAGAAATGGCCCAATTCCATTTATAAAACATTGTAATCTTATCATCTCCTGGACTACCACATTTAAATTTCAGGCAGAAGCTACATGAAAGAATTCCAAGAGAAACAAAAAATCCAATTTACACCCAAGCTCCAAGGCACTTCCCGGAATATGACCAACTTGGCCTTGGCAGAACAATGCCATGTTAGTCCTTCACATACAAGGGCAATGTGACATGAGACCATTTAAGGAGTCAGTTACTCATCTCAACCAGATACTACAGATGAGCTACCACACACCAAGCAGTCCTGCACCCTGCTGTCTTATTCCAGTTCCAAAATTCGCGTTAGGAAACATCCCTGGAGGTACTTAAATTGTTGCCCATACTGCTCTGAAAGATGAAGTCAAGGTGTTCAGAGACATCTAACTTCCTGAACTGCTTCACAGAAATAAAGCTTTTCAGACAGCTGTTTGTTCTTTAAAGACACCAACAGTTCATTTCTAAAATTAAAAGCAAATTCAAATAAAACATAAATAAAAGCACAGAAGACTTCAAAATTATGGTGATTCCCCCCTCATGTTTATTAGAAAAAAACATAAAAGGTATACTCAGATTATTCTGCATTTATTTTAAAATAAGGAAAAATTTTAACTATAATTCAAAACACATAAGCCAGAGAAAGACAAAACCTGACATAGTTACACAAAGATAAAAAACTTCTACATGACTTAAAGTTAAAAAGAAAAACCAACACCATAAGCAAAGTCAAAAGACAAACTGAAAATAAACTAACTGTCTTATCACAGGCAAAGAATCAGTATCTTCACTACAGATAGGGCACCTAGAAATTAAGAAAAAAGCACCTAACAATCAAATAGAAAAATGGGTAAAGGACATGAACAGGCAGTTTACAGAAAGAGAAATACAAACATGAAAATATGCTCAGTCTCACTCATAACGAGAAATGCAAATTAAACCAACTGAGTAATTCTGTTTCACCTGCTAGATTGGCAAAAATCCAACAGCTTAACAACACACCCTATATAGGCAAGGCCATGAAGGATGAGCACTTTCAAATTCTGTGGGTGTGTGTGTGCAAAATGGCACAATCACCTACGGAGGGCAATTTAGCAATATTAATCAAAATTACAACTGCATTTACTCTTGACCCAGCAATCCTACTGATGGGACTTCACTCTCCAGATCCACCTGCAACAGGTACGGGGTCATGCAGGGACACGGCTACTCATTACAGCATTGTCGGCAACGGCCAGAGACCAGGAGTCACTCAAGTCACCGCCTACTAGGGACTAGTTAAGTAAGTCATAGTGTATCTACCCAACAGAATGTGTAAGAAATGAATAAAAGTAAGAACACATATTTATTTGCTTTTATCTGCATATTAAGAAAAACACTGGAAGGAATCCTAAACTAAAATAATGATTACCTAAGGGGTGGGCGTAGAAGGGGAGACAGGAGAGAATGCAGTTTCTTAGTATACGCTTTCGATTCTCAATGTGTATCATTTTGAATCACAGAAATATATTAGCTCTTCAAAAATGAGTAAGTAAAACTACTATGGCATTAAGTGGCCTCATTCTGTGTATGAAAATAATACTGCTGTTAGAACGATTACAGTTACTATCAGGAAGCACATGACCACTGGACCTCAGAGGGAAAAACTAGCTGTTCGCACTCCTCTCTTTCCCACTGCCTCTCCTTCCCTCACCCACCACAAGAAAGCTGGATGTAGAGGCCTGTCCGCCTGCACAGCCTCACTGAGCCTTTCCACGGGTGGATAAATGACCAGTGGGTGACTCAGTGCGCCCACTACCACACAAACGTAGATGCCAGCAGGACAAAATGGGAAAAAGTGCCAACCCACAGGCTAACAACTTCTCTGCTTGATTTCCTGATCTGTGTTGAAACTAGAGACTTGGAAACAGTGATCTTGGCCAAGGCCAATATTCTGAGACTTCATTTGGCCTCAGAACCTGTGAAAGTGAATGTCTATCCGCGGTCCTAGCGAGACAAGGGAGTCAAGGATCAACTGACTATTGGTGGTCACAGCTCTGCCCGAGTGAGGAGCCCAGGTGTCTTCCTTGCCACAACTTTCTCCCTTCAACGCCACAGATCCAAACAGGAGAAGAGATGTAAAAACGTTAAGTAAAGAGTAAGAATTATGACAATGTCGGTACTATGTGACCTTCGATGATGCAGTGACATAACAGGGTGTTTTCCCATAGGGAATCACAAAGTGTTTATATAATTTATTTCAGTTGAAAAGATGTACTCCGCAAGATTTTCTGGGTTAGAGCCGTAATACTGAATTGTAAATTTTAGAGAAATTGGCCAAGTGTATATATCAAAACCAAGGGAGGCAAACTTTCTGGCCGCATTAGAGATACCCTACTTTTTAAGAAGAAACAACTAGAATTTAGGGCAAAGTAAAAATATGAAAACCATAATCAAGCCCTGGCCAGGTGGCTCAGTTGGTTACAGAATCATCCCGCGACCGAAAAATTGCAGGTTTGGTCCCAGTCAGGGCACATGCCTAGGTTTCGGGTTCAATCCCCACTTGGGGCACATATGGGAGGCAAATGGTCAATGTTTCTCACATTGATGTTTCTCTCTCTCTCCCTCTCTAAAATCAATGAGCGCATCCTCAGGTGAAGATTAAAATAATGACAATTAAAGAACAGAACCTACAGCCTTTTTATACTAGCTTAGTCATAAAAGTACCTTATAACTGATCACCAAATTTCTACAGTGCTTTTCCAAATGCTCGTAACTAATCTGAGGGGATCGAAGCTGGAAGAGCTCTCAAGGGCTGCCCAGCCTGACTGCCCCCCCATGAGAAATCCCTGCTTCAAAATCCACTTGAGTGAAGAGCAGCTTCCACAAAATCAAAACCCAGCCTAAACATTCCACAGACGGAGCGGCCTCCCTGCCCCAGGAGCAGCACCCTGCCCTTGCGCAGTTTCGTCCCGTCTGAGAACCCCGGCATCCCTCCCCCACGGGGCCACACCGGCCTCAGGAACGGGCATGTTCGGGCATGGGGGGAACACTTGCCTCACGAAGCCATTCTGTATGAGCTCCCTCTGCAGCTTCTGATCCTGAGCTGCATACTCAGAAAGCTCAGACTCCACCGCAGGAGGCAGGATGTTCGGAATAAACTTAGAAAACAGAGTTGGAGCCATCTGAACCCACTCTGCGAGGGAAGGAAAAGACCCATTAAGAAAATCATACAGACAAATTAAATTAAATGGAAAAGCTTTATTTTGTTTGCTCAATATATATTAAACCAAACTTAAGTACAATCCCATTCTGATAAGTAACATACAAGAGGTTCAATTTCCTTATGAAAAAGAATTTACCATGTCAAGAAAGCAGATGTTTTCACGTTTTACTGATATAGCAAAATTTAATGAAAATTTCTATAACAGAATTTTTTAAAATTTTTTTACTGAACTTATTGGAGGGTAACACTGGTTAGTAAAATTATATAGGTTTCAGGTGTCCAATTCTATAACACAGCATCTGTACATTGTATTGTGTGTTCACCACCTCAAGTCACATCTCTTTCCATCACCATTTATCCCCCCCATACCCTCACCTGCCTCTTAAATGGTCTTATCAAAAATCCTCAATATGAGGGAAAACATGAATGAGACAACTGGAGAATTCTGAATGGGAGGCAACTGGGAGGGAGGAGGCTTGGTGGAAACACCAGTCCTGAAAGGCCTCAGTTAAAACAATATACTGGACGAAGAGCAGAGCCGGGCAGGGAGTAATAAGAAGACATATAAAAAAGTTCTATAAAAATGGAGGGGAAATTAAACATTTAACAAGCAGGCTGGAGATAACTGTAAGTGCTTTTGAAATAAAAACCTACTTTGGCCCATGCTAAATGACAGCAAATTAAATACATGTAACAGTAAAAGAATTAAAGTTATTTAATTATCAAAAATATAAATGATCAAGAGAGTAATCTAAAGAAAAACATTCAGAAATAAAATAGGCAAAGAGAAGTCTAAGAAAGATATTTACATTAAACATGAATTAGTATTTTTACTACAAAACATTTTTACAAATCACTAAGACCAGGTAAGTGAAAGATAAGGCTGAAAAAAAGAAACAGACTAAAAGCCTCCTTACTGTTCACAAAAGCCCGAGCTGAAATACACGGTCCCGTCCTGCTCCCTGACTCTGACTGTGAATGGCGCGCACCTGCAGCAGCAGCGGGGTGCCGAGAGCTGCACCCGCTCCGTGCCGGCGGCCCTAACTGAGCCCGGTGGCCCTTTCGGGTTCTTTTAATCTGGCCCTTTGAAATGTCCCCTCTCAGAAAACATCTTAGCTATGTATGTCAAAAACCATAAAACGCCAACGCCCTATTTATCCCAGTAGGCTCAATTTAAAAATGGTAACATCTCTCAATATACTTCTAAATTTGAAAAAATTACACTAATGCTGTGCAGTGCTGGGTCATTGGTAAGTTAAAAAAATTTTTTTTCAACAGAATAGCATCCTTAGCAATGGCAAAAAAAATAAGGTCCCCAAATGGCACAAGGGCTGATCCGCTCACCCCTTCTACACAAGCTCATGGCAAAATGTCCTCAACTGTGACCCTACATCTAGCTCAGCTCCAGTACAGTTTAGAAGGGCCTCCACGCAGTGCTCTGGGAACCAGGAGTCAAACAGACCTGCCATTGTGGGGGACTCCAGGCAGCCACTAAAACACAGTGAAGAAACAAAGAAGGTGTGTGTATTAAACGAAGGGCAGGATGGGATGGCTGCATCGACTTTTAAGCTGTGCTTCTAAAGATCAAATGAAAACACACCTAAAATGACAACAGTCAGCAGAATCTCCAAGGATTAGAGGCCAAGAATCTAGTTTAAAAAACTTTCTTGACTGATTCAGAAGCATTCATTATTAGACAAAGATCAGCATGTGAGAACCACCGCAATGAAAGAAACTTTTACACTTAAAATTCAATTTTCAAAATGTTGTAACCTTCATCTGCCAGGCGAATAAAACTGCTTTAATAAGCCAGAAGCACGACGGGCAGGACGTGTGAACGTCAAGACATGTTTCGTCGTGTCTCAGAAACGCCCGGGCTGCAAGGGTTAGCCTGTGATAAAATTCACGTTTCCGAAGGGACAAGTCTCAAAGACAGTATTCGCCTCGCAAGTAGTGCGAATCCTCTTATAAGAGCTCAAACTTACATCAAATAGCATTTAGAGAACAAGTGTTTCTACCCAGAGTGACTATTTTTATTCTGCAATTTATTACTTACAATAAAAGCCAAAGCTTTTATGATAAAGCTGCCTACTTGGGAGGCAGAATGTAGAAATCTGTAAAACTGCACTTGGATGCCTTCCAGAATAAAATAAAATAAACCATTCATAACCTAGCACTAAAAGGAAAGTCCACGAGCCATTTCATCACATTTAGTAAAATGAAATTCAAAATTCTACGAAACTAGAAAAAGAGAAACATCAGCTTCTTGGACACATGTAACAAAATATTTTTGTTACCTTATATAAGTAATTATGTTATACAGGTAATTTGTTAAAAACTACGAAGAATAAAACAAGACCTGATTAAATTTAAGTAACATTAAATCTGAATACTGCGAGAGTCACTAGTTGTTGAAAGGGGCCTGGAAAAGAAGTACCTGGCATCACACTCCACCCCGCGCACTGCCGTTCGGACTCGGTTTCCATTTTTAGCAAGCTAAATTCTGACGCATCTTTTAAATTAAGCAAACAAGCAACCAGTTACAATAACCACTGGACCCAACTGTGCAGTAATCACAGTTAATGGTAGCATGCGTATTACATTTTCAGATACTGTGTTAAGCAATTCAGATCAGGTTTTATTTCGTTTCATCCTCAAACGACAAAAAAATTCACAAAAGTGTAATTAAAAGTAATCCCCCTTACCGAGGAGGATGCATTCCAAGTCCCCCAGCAATTCCTTGCAAGTTACATAACAGGCCTAAGGGGACGGAGCAGTGCATGTGGATTTGTAGTGTGGGGCGGAAGTGAAGGAGAAACTCAGTAACAAAAAAGACAAAGATGAATGCTAGACGCGATAATCACTTTCACCAAAAGTGTCCCCCACAAACTGTTTCCTGTGTTGCCGAAACGAGTTGGTTTTCACTTAGAATAGGGAGAATTCCAACTGAGACCTGAGTTTGCATTTCACTATGATGAGTACCTTCTGGTTTTTTTTTTGCCGTAACAAATCCAAATACCAACAGGCCTCAGAGAAACGCCGCCCTCTCGGATGAGGCTGGAACCACCAGAGACAAACAAATGCAGCCCCAAAGAAACGCCGTATAGGTTTACCTGGTCTGAGAGTGTACAGGCCTTTCACGATATTTGCCATAGTGGAAGGTGTGACCTGAAACGGTGTTGACTGGGCTTCTAAAAGTAAAGCTGAAAAGAGAAGGAAAAAAGGATATCAAAATGATGTACACTCACTGTCAAGGCTTCTCCTCCTATTACTATTTCTCCCCCAGGTGGAAGGGTAAACAAGTGCAAGAAAAGAATGGCCCAAGACAACAAACCGAAGAGTTTATACACAAAAGATTTTTTTAAATCAACACAGTAAGAGCTCAATCTAACAAGTAAACAGGTACAGTTCTGCTGAAATCCTAATGGAAATGACTCAATCCATCAAGGTTCTGGAAGTAAGTAAAGCTTTCTAAAAGCATTGGTATTCACGGCGCTCAGCGAGCCGCAAGTGCTTCCCATTATGTTCACGACTTGAGAGACTGACATTTGGGGATGAAACGTTCTAATTCTTTCAATCGCTGCTCTTTCCCTCCAATAGCCATCATTGAGGCTCTCGGAATCTAGTAATTTCAGTAACTGCAGAGAGTCATACTGACTTTCTGAGGCAATCTGACTTTCCCAAAAGCTACAACTGTACGTGCTTTTTTTCTTACCAAAGATAACGGCACGAGAGCGTGCTCGGTCACCCTCTCACTGTCATGGCCCCGGGAACACAGGACCCTGACTGAATGTGACAAGAGAGTCAGTTTCCTTTTAGATTATCTAATGCCAGACAAAAATTTTATTAGAACATTTTTTTAAAGATCTTTTTATTTATTTTTAGAGAGAGGGGAAGAGAGGGAGAAAGAGAAAAAAAAAAACAAAACGTTGATCAGTTGCCTCTCCTGAACCCCCGACCAGGCACCTGGCCGGCATGTCCTCTGGCACAAGTCCCCTGACCGGGAGTCAAACCAGTGATCTTTCCCTTTAAGAAGCGCCCAACCCACTGAGCCACACCGTGGGTCAGGGCTTACTAGAATATTTTTAAATGCACAGAAACAATTTCTCTAGATAACATCACCAAAGAATACAAATAAATTCCATTATTTAGTGGATACAACACACTAGTGACTCAAAAGAGTTCATTTTTAATTTATCCCTCAAAGATCTGTAATTTACTAACAAATACTTCATAAAACTTGGCATAAGTTACTGTATGCCAGGCTTGTAAAATTGGACACGCTGTTCTCTTCTGTCCGTGCCTTTTCTAAAACTGAAAACGTGGCCAACACGTGTGGCTATCTCTCTTGGCCAACGACAACTTCACGGTTTCAAACATCCCCTGTGGGTTACACCTGAATTTATATGATGAAGGCCAAAGGTGCGCTGTCAAGTTTATCCTTCGGATTTTATCAGTAGATGGCTGTAATTTTGAATGGCATACTCTATCTGTTAATCCATCTTCCTACTTTTTGACCAATCGTTTTGACCTTCAATAAAGTATTGTTCCAACTGATGATTACCAGATAGTAGGGCAGTTGGGGGAGAATGGGTGAAAAGGGGGAAAGGATTATGTACAAAGTGGCAGGTACAAAATAGTCACAGGAATGTAAAGTACAGCATAGGGAAGACAGTAATTATGAATGGTATCAATTAAGTACTAGCCTTATCAGGGGAAACATTTGGTAAGCTATGTTGATGTCTAACCACTATCCTATATACATGAAACTAATGTAATATTGTCAATTATAATTAAAATTTTTAAAAAATATTTTTTAAATAAGTATTATTCCCAGTGACTCTTCATATTCAATATAAGGTCAAATACTGGGTTGACCAAAAAGTCGGTATGCTTTTTTCCCATAAAATAAAAGATACACTTTTCATTTTCACCAGTAACTTTACTGATCTGGATACTTTGAGTACATCAGCTATCTCCCATGTGGCAGAATGCTGATTGTTCTCAATGTCTCGATTTGATCACTACAACTTCAGCTGGTCTACCCGACTGTGGAGCATCATCCAGCGAGAAACCTCCAGCATGGAACTTCGCAAACCACTTTTGACAGGTACAATCAGTCACAGCACCTTCTCCATACACTGCACAAATCTGTTTTTGCTTCTCAGTTGCGAAACACCTTTCTTGAAGTAATAAAGCATAATATGCCAAAAATGTTGCTTATTTTCTTCCATCTTTGATATTGAAATGGCTACACAAAAATTCACCAATTTTGATGAGCTTTTTTAATGCATACTGATATGACAGCTGTCACAATACAATCTAACAAAGTTGTTTTGAAAGTTAAGGACAACTAAGCACTACCAGAGCCATCTTATGGAAAAAACAAATGAACTTATTGGCCAACCCAATATATACATTTGCAAACAACCCTTACATAACTATGTCAAAATAACCTATGTCAAATTTGATAGCTATGAAGAAATGAAGAATTCAGATTAAATTATACATAAAACATATATAAATTTATTTAGGATGAATTAGTTGAAAGTAATTACATTCAGTAACAAACGATTATTAGAGTTGAGGTGGTGTAACATTTCCCTAAAATCCTTTCCATCTAAACTTTTTAGGAAAACACTGTTTAAAAGACTTTCAAGGAAAAAGAAATGGAAATTTGGAGAAGTGGTTGCTTGAGAAAGGAAAAAATATTTACTGAGTACCTAACAGATGCTAGATACTTACATGTTTAATTCTCATAATCTTTCATTTAAAATGTACTTTCTCACAGCTTAATTCTCACCTACCGTTTTTTAACAGATAAGGAAACTGAGGCTAACAACAAAATAAAAAACACGGAATAACCCATCGAAAATCACAGAGCTAGCAGGTTACAGAAGGGGTCTGAGGACCTGTGTCTCGCTGAACCCTGGACGGTTTCAGGTTACCACGCTGGCCCTGAAATGCTGGTCTTATGGGCGAACTGGTTCTACTAGAGTGTTAGCCTTAATAACGATTTTCTTCCAAGAAGCATTCAACTTTTTAAAAAGCAAGGATCCTCCAATAATCCCACCGATTGTTGACTGTAAGTAAATAGTTTTAAACTAGAGCAGGACCTTAGAGAACTTCTAGAGCTAACCTCTTTTCTTACAGACTTTGACATTGAAGTCCAGAGAGGCTAAATGCCCTCCTGAAAAGTCACCAGCTTTTTAACAGCTGGACTGGGACCAGAACCAAGCTCCTCTGCTCTTTCAATTACTCCTCAGCACTACAAGCTCGCCCACGGATTTCTCATTTTTCTTTATTTGAGAAGTAATTCTTAAATCAAACTAAAAATACTTGACTTAAAATTTTCTCAAACTGTAAGGGTCTGAACTAAAAGGCAGAACCTAAGAATACCTGAGATGCCGTTATTTAAAACCTGCTGTGCAAACTGATCTATGATCTTCTACTGCAACTCAACATGTGTTTTCTCAACAAACTTTTTCCATTAACTGACTCATTTTGTTAAATTTGCTCCTAATTAATACAATACTACAGATATAAGTGATTGAAGTACATCCTAGTATGTCTGTTGTTTTCAAAGTTTAATACAAAGTAAAATTTTCAAAGAAAATTTTAATACCAGCCAAAAGTGGAAGCCATTTTATTTTATAAGCATAACTGCCCAAAAATGATGACAATGTAAAGATGATAGAAAACTAGCTTTACATGCAGTGAGAAGTCACTGTCTTCATTCAGGAAACAACTACTAATACGGGACATTTGAGTACCAATTATTAGCAGAACAGGGGTTCATTCTGCCCTGCTGCACTGGCGTTAAAACGTGGCCCCCAAATTCTCCTGGCATGCCTCTCATCGAGAGGTGTGCCATGTCCACTCCCCTAGGACCTGGGCTCCGGAACCGCCTGCCCAGCAGGACACAGCGAAAGGGACACCGCGCCAAGTTCCGGGCCCAGGACTTGGAAACTGGCAGCTGCCACTTCCTCTATCTTCAAACACTCGCTCTTCGAGCAAACAAAAGAGGGGAACCGACAGCCAGTGCCATCTGCCAGTCATGTAAGTGAACCACCTTAAAAGTCCTCCACCCCTGACGGAGTCACTCCGTGCCGAGTAGGGCAGACAGACACAGCCCCCACAAGCCCTGCCCAATTTGTAGACTGGCAAGCAAAATAAAAGAGTTCTTGCTTTACGCCACTGCGTTTTGGGGTAATTTGTTACACAGCAATAATAAACAAAATACTAGCATTTCCAAATGTATCTGAAGCCACATTAAGGAAATCACTGATGAGATTTCAGAAAATTACAGAAATTGAACGTAGCTACGTGTTTCAGTGGAGAGAGATGAGTATACGAAGATCTATCACTAGAGACAAGAAACCAATCCTTAACAGCTGTGTTTTCTGCTTTAAAATAATTTTACCCTCTCTGCGCCTCAGTTTTCCCATCTATAAAACAGAGGTTATGACCGCACCTACTTTAGAGTTATGAGAAATAAATGCGCTAATATTTGGCAAGTACCTAAAACAGGCTCTACACCACAGAGTATTGTGTTTGGTTTAAAACTGTTTTGACGGCCCAGCACATAACATCATAGAGTCTCTTGTCGTCACAAAGCCCAAACCAGTAAGGCCAGTGGCCACTTGTTGTAACCCTTGCTCCAAGCACAATGCCTGGTAATTGCTTAATAAATATCTGATGAGCTCAGTTTTATCCAATTCACAAAAGCTTACGGGCCTTTTCAATTTACTTGTAAAAGAAAAGGCATATCCACCTGTAAGTATAATTTTTATTGAAAATCAGATTATATAACAAAAGGAAGAAGTAATCTGTTTATATTTTCTCTAAGCAGATCTGGACTACCATATTCTCTTTGAATGTTCTCTTTGCATATGCCCAATAAAACTGATTTCCAAATTACTGACAAATATAAAAACATTTTTACATAGTAAATAAGCTTTTCTACCAAATGATAGTGCTTGTCTAAAGAATTTTAACAGGAATGATTCCAAAATGCTGTGTTTTGCCCTGGCTGGTGTGGCTCAGTGGATTGAGCGCGGGCTGGGAACCAAAGGATCCTGGTTTGATTCCCGGTCAGGGCACATGCCTGGGTTGCGGGCCAGGTCCCCATGAGGACCATGTGAGAGGCAACCATACATTGCTGTTTCTCTCCCTCTCTTTCTCCCTCCCTTCCCCTCTCTCTAAAAATAAATAAAAATAAAATCTTAAAAAAAAAAATGCTGTGTTTTATTTCCCAATGAACACAAAGACAATGTCAGCATCAGAGATGATACTTAAGCGGCTATAATTAATAGCGGGGATATCTCCTGAGACAATGCTTAAAGATATCTGTAAATGTCTAGCCAGCCTTTAAAAAAAAAAAAGAGAGATAAAAGCCATACTCCCAAAATTCTGGATCTCTATTATGATTCTGGAAATTCTTGGGAACATAATGAAACATTTATTATCTTCATCTACAATATTATTTGAAAATGCTGCCTTTCTAAAATAAACTTGCCTAACGTTTAATATTTCTTCTCTTCATTTACACTAAAAAATGAAACAGTCTGTGGTCAAGCTTACAATAATTCTCTCGTAAATTCTGGTAAAAGTCCATTGTGGTAGAAACTATGACTATTAGGAAAACAAAGGAATACCACAAATCCAGAATGGATGGGCCCAATTCTAAAACGTGATTTGATGACACACAGCATACAGTGTGAGCTTGTACAGAATGCAGACCCCTTAGGTTACCAGGGACCCCCAAACTCCACTCATCGAGAGGTGGATTCTTTTAGGAAAGGCACAATCAGATGCCACCTCCTGTTAGGGGGCAGGAGGCCTGGGAACAGGAAGAAAGGAAAAACTAACTGAATTTGATAATTTGAACTGCTTGCTCAATAACTACACGACCACGTTAAACATTTTATAAGTCCCAATCTGCAGAAGAGAAAACACGGAACCAGAGGCTACGGAACTGCCTGTGACACAGTTAATATGTGACCGAGCCAGATGAGAAGGGCTGCTGCACTGAAGAGTAGGAATCGGAGAGGATTCTGTGCTACCACTTCAAAGACACCACACTGCACTCCTTCTGGAGTCACCACTAACAAGGTTGGGGTGAACCCTTTAATAATATGTACCCCATTGTCAGGAGGGGTACAAGAGGCAGCCAGTTTCAGGCCAGATATGAAGGCCCCATCCAGTAACGTGGCTAAGCAGCTCCCAGCTCACTGGGCGACCTTCGGGTCTTATTTCCAATCCCTCATGCCTCTCCCTATTGAACCGGGCTTCAGCACTTTGCCGTGGGCTTCAGCAGATGTCGACACTGCGGTTCACGTGCCAGTGCTCTCTGGTCGAGAGAACATGTGTATCATTGCTGGTGTCGTCTCACCCCTGCAAGCTCGTTACTTACGCATTAGGCTGTAAATGTGCTTTTCTGCAACATGCTCCGTAAACAGCTTTATAAGGTCATCTTTTAAGTCTCTGTTAAGCTTGGTTTCAATGTAAAACTTATTCTGAAAAAGAAAATAAATTACTCCCAGTACATTAATTAGGAGAAATGATCAATAAACTGAAACACTAAAAAAATAATTTTAGAAAACAACTCATAAAAACATCAATTAAAACATTAAAAAATAAAAACCAACATCAAATAACAACAAAGCCATGTCCTGTTTATAAGTCTTTCTGGCATGAGGTTAAAAGCACATAATGAGAAAATGCCATGACTGTACACCCCCAAAACAACACAGAAAGACACCTGATGTGTCCTAGACAGGGATGTACAGACACACATGGGACCACACTGTGTGACAGGCACTTACTATGCCGTCTAAAAATACTTTATTATCTAAAAAGCAACACTGGGAATCACTAATGAAAGGCCCCATCTATCAATCAATGATCTAGGCTGAAAGCAGGGAGCGAACATGCATTGGCTGACTCCCAACAAACACTCCACTGCAATGCTTAGTCTAAGTCATTCAGCTTATGGCATTCCTTAGAGATGACCATCTCTGAACCATCTCTGGTTCAAAGGCAGACGCGTGACCCAAGGTGGTCCAGTAACACTGAGAGAAACCGAGGCTTGAGTGTAAAGTATCCTATAGTCATCTTGCCGGCCTGAGGAGAGCAGGGTGAAACAGATGTTGTGTACAGCCAAGAGGAAAAAAGAACCTGCATCCTCGGTGACACCATTAAACCACAGATTCAGCCAACCCTGCAGACTGCCTTATGTCTGGATTTTATTACAAGAGCTAATTCTTTCCCTTATTTACTTGAATCACTTTGAATCAGCGTTTCTGTTTCTGGTAGCCAGAAGCATGCTGATTAGAATAGCCGGCAAGTCAAAAAAGATTGAATTAGCCCTGGCAGGTGTGGCTCAGTGGACTGAGTGTCGGCCTGTGAACCAAAGGGTTGCCAGTTCAATTCCCAGTCAGGGCACGTGCCTGGGTTGCACGTCAGGTCCCCAGTAGGGGGCACTCAAGAGGCAACCACACACTGATGTTTCTTTCCCTATTTCCCTCCCTTCCCCTCTCTCTAAAAATAAATACATTTAAATCCTAAAAAAAAAAAAAAAGACTGAATTTGTTCATGTTTAAATATTACCTCAATGTATAGGAATGGAAAATGCAAGGGAGACTGTTAACAAGTTGCTGATTCTTAATTCCTAACACAAGTCTTTTTTCTCTTTAAAAAATTATAAATATACCATGCGCATGGTTAAAAATTAAAACCATGCAGAAGGTTATACAATAAAAACAACTGTCCCACAGCAGACCCTCTGTCCTATCCCCAAAGGTCCCATTCTACACTGGGAAAACTTTCCTATATTCTTTCTAAAATGTAGCTTGCATATATATGAATACGCTTTACTCCCTAATAAAGAAGAAAACACAAAAATAAAATGTAAAAAAGAAAACACTTGCTAATGGAGCAGTATTTCACACTGCTTTGTATGTTGCTTTTTCACCTAATGTCTCTTGGGGAAGACTTTTCTCTAAAATAACATAGATGTGTCATTATTTTTAACTGCACCTTTTTCAACTGTAAGTATCTTCCATCAATTACTTAAATAATAGTCCCCTGCTGATCACAGAAATTTCTCCCAGTGTTCTTTTTTTTTCTAGCAGTTGTTTTGTTTTTTCAGTAAAGTATATCTATAGAGAATAAATAAGTCATTTTGAAGACTGGTATAAAACATACAGCCACCTCCACGCTACAGATTACAGGATCGCCTGCACCCCCACCCCCAGTCAACACACAAAGAGGAGCTGCGGCAGCGATCTCCCTGCGCGGGGACAACGAGCCCCGCCCAACAGGCCCACGAACACCGGGATTCGACAACTTTACTACTTAAGGGGGAGGGATTAATCAACACAGTCAACAGACTACAGATTCTACCCAAGGCACAATTCTCCAAATGAAAGTGATCAGCAGCATGCAAGCACATTTTATTGTGGTTTTTGGGTTTTTTTTTTTATGAAATGACTTTCATGGCATTTATCATACTTCATGTTTTTAGATACATGTCTTAATTCTCTTTTCTGAGGACAAAAAAAAATCTTTCTTATATACCTTCATTTTCCATACAGTAGGAATAAAATAAATGCTAATTGGGTGATTGCTAACATTAATGCCTGTCTATACAGCAATGTTATTTATGTAATTTTAAAACAGAAAAGGGTAAATAATGCTTCTGTCAACACTATCAAGTGGCCCAAAAATAGGTTAATTTCCATCCTACCATAATGTACAGTATTAAAAGGCAACAGAACATGCCCCCTGCGCTTCGCTCAGTAACCCGAGCTCTCACTTACCATATATATGAAGAGAGGCACAATGCTCTGCAAGGCTCCCATATATTGTCCAAGAGCGAGATTGAATCTTTCAATATAGAGATCTGGCGGGCTGGCCTGTGAGCAAGAACACACACGTGGTCATTCTGGGAAACCCGGCTGAAAGACCTTCCGTCACAATCTAAAGTGCGAATGGCTCTACTTACAAGCTTAGAATACGTATACTGAACTCCTCACTTCTAACTCGGCTTCCATTATTCGGTACTCACAGGTCTGATGCGCACCAGGTGCCTGCAAACTGAGTGTTCTTTCCGCTTTGCACATGAAACACCGGGGCTCAGAACGTTTAGTCCCCTGACTTCGGTTCCATGACTAATACATCTTGGCCAATCCGAATCCTTCCATCTACTCACATTCCTTTCACATTCCTTTCACGGCACCCTAAAACCTTCAGAAGCAGCTCAAATTTCCAATGCAGGGCGCCCTGTGTACCTCTCCGCATTCCTATCCCGCTCTTTCTCATGTGCGGCCCAGCTTGGCCAACACAGGGAACGGCCAGCGGTGACCAAGCAGCATCAGGGTACTGTTCAGGCGTCCTTGACCGCATGCATTCTCTACCTTCATGTCTTTACCACCACCCCCAACCAGATCCACCTGGCTAACTCCTGTTTATCCTTCAAGGTCTGTCACTTCCTTATAAATATCTGGGCTACATGACCCTTCACCATCACACGTGCTCACTTCTCCCACTGGGTGGTCTCTGTCACTAAACTTAAGGCCCTGGAGGGCAAGCCCTAGGCCTCGCCTTCCCATCTCCAGCGCTGACCGCAGAGCCGGGCACACAGCAGCTATTCATAAAGGCGTATCTTCCAAGGACAGTCTTTCTTAAACATAAACATGGTGAAATCTAAATCTAACCTAGCCGAACTTAAATCTAAATTACCATATTTTTCAGACTATAAGATGCACTTCCCCCCCCCAAATTTGGGAGGAAAATGGGGGTGCGTCTTATAGTCCAAATGTAGCTGAATTAGAGTCTGAATGTTATTTATGTTATTAAATATTTCATATTTTTTGCTTCAAAAATTATTTTTCCTATATTCCTCCTCTAAAACCTAGGTGTATCTCATGGTCTGAAAAATACGGTATTTTACTATTTAACAAGGCTGTATGACATTATGCAATTCATTTAGGCCTCTGAATTTCAATTTCTACACATGTAAAACAGGAAAAATACCAACGTGCTATTTCTAAGATGTGCTTAGATTCAAAGAAAATGGTAAGTGCTTTGAAAAATGTCCAATAGGATACATGCATATGCAACTAGTAAGTAAACGTTCTGAATTAACTACCCATTTGTCTAATAATTCATAAAAACCCATTAACATTATTAAAAGCATTCCTTATCAACTAAAGAAATTGGGGGAAATGGTTCCACATTACAGACAAACTTTATAACTAATGAACAGAGACACATGTAATACCTTTCTCTAACGCGCTTCAAAGTCTCAAGAAATGATATTTCAGTATTCAAAGAAATAAATTTTAGAAGTATTATATGAAAAAAATCTGAAGAGGTTTCACATTAAAATAATTTTCCCTTTTCATAAAAAGACACTGTCTATCTCAAAGTTAAAAGTGTGAACATTGATTAAAAGGCATACTTAGTAGCAGACAGAATAAATAAAATTGAATTCCTTATTCTTTTCAAGAATTCACAAAACTTCAAAGGTTATGGGTAATAAGAAGTACTTTTTCTACTGAATCAAATGTCAAAACATTTACTTAGTTTTTTTATTTCCACATTTCATGCAGCACTTATTCAAAACCTTTGAAATAACAGGACTATAAACTGTAACAATCTTCTAAAATAAATCCAATCTCTTTACTAGGGACCTAAAAAAAACTATTTTTAAAAACTAACCAACCCGTTCATCCTTAAAACTTAAATTCAGTATACTTTGCGCCCCATTGGGGAAATTGCTACCTATTTGATTTACATCACTTCAACATGAATATATATGGTTTGGACATTAAGGGAAATTTTTTACCCTTAAAACAAGCAAGCTTCATTTTCTTCTCAAGCAAGAAAAAGTAAGCCACCAGAAAATTAATTATTACTCCAAACTTGCTCCAACTTTTCATAATAGACCTTGATTCCCTGAAATTTATAATATGGCTGGTAGAGGGAATGTTTTAATTTCTTTTTTAAAAACTGACTAATGTATTCATCTGGTTTAAAATTCAAATTAGTTCAAAATGATTTAGAGTTTACCTTTCATTCCTTCCTTGCTGAACCAACTTAACTCATTTATAACCTTCCAAAAAAATGTTAGGTATGTACAAAAAAATAAGTATCCCACTTATACCCTTTTTCATATAAACACTAACTTACAATCACACACTGATCTGCAACTGATCTAAAAGTGTATCTTAGAAACTGTTTTATTCTGGTGGTTCTCACACATTTTGATCTCAGAAATCCTCTACACTCTTAAAAATAATCAATGATCCCAAAAAGTTTTTTTTGGTGTTGTTTTAATATTTATTTATTTATTTTTAGAGAGGGGGGAAAGAAAGGAGAGAGAAAGAGAGAGAAACATCAGTGTGTGGTTGCCTCTTATATCCCCCTCGCCCCCACTAGGGACCTGGCCTGCAACCCAGGCCTGTGCCCTGACTGGGAATTGAACCAGTGACCCTTTGGGGTATGCAGGCTGGCACTCAACCCACTAAGCCATACCAGCCAGGGCAGCCTTTGTTTTTAATGTATGTTATATCTGTTAATATTTACCATATTAAAAATTTAAATTGGGTTTTAAAAATATAAATTCATTCTAAAATGATAATAAACTCATACCATTTTAACATTTTTATGTTAAAAGTTATATATTTTAAATGTAAATAACTTTTCAAAAAAAACCAAAAAACAACAATTAGTAAGAGTGGTATTGTTTTCAGATCTTTGCAAGCCTCTTTTCAGTCTGGCTTAATACAAGATAGCTGGGTATCTTCATATCAGCTTCTGTATTGAATCAGTTGTGACGTGTTGTTTTGGTTGAAGTAAATGAAGAAAATCTATCCTCACAAACATATGTAGACAGAAAGAGAAGGCATACTTTATTTTTTTAAAGGTTTTATTTATTTATTTTTAGAGAGAAGGGAAGGGAGGGAGAAAGAGATGGAGAGGAACATCAATGTGTGGTTGCCTCTCATGTGTCCCCCACTGGGCACCTGACCTGCAACCCAGGTATGTGCCCTGACTGGGGATCGAACCAGAGATCCTTTGGTTGGCAGCCCACATTCAATCCACTGAGCTACACCAGCCAGGGCAAGAAGGCATACTTGAATAGCCTTTTCTGATAATAGTGAACATTCTTTGAAACTTGACAAGTGATAGTTTCTTACAGATTAGTTACAATATAAAATCAGAAATTATCAATGAAGTCTTTGTTCTCTAGCAATTAAAACCTACTGGTCTCCCTTCTACTTTGAAGGGATCTTCTACACGTACATTTTAAAACATCACAAACAAGTCATTTCGAAATGCAAACTTACTGAATTATGCAGATCTTCCAATGTTGACACATTTCACTATACAACATCAAACAAATTTCATTTGCTAATATCATCATCTATCTGATCAGAAGAGTCTTTTAGTTAGGTACTGAGAATCGATAAAGGTCACGGTGGTGGATTCAGGTTTTCCATAATTCTAATTTTCACTTCAAAGCTCAAATGTTATCATTGGCAACAAATACTGTCAGCCGTTTTCCTTGAAGTGACAGACTTAATTCATTTTTGAAAAATGTCAAATACCAAAGGCTAAATAACCACAGCTTGTCAGTCAGTCATCTTTCAAATAAAAATAGTGTTCTATAGAGGGAAAAAAACAGCTAGTTTAGCTCAAAACTTATATAACCACACCAGGGCTTTTTCTCAGACATAATCATTGGACTTTGGTATGCAGCTTCCCTCGTGATCACACAGGGTGTTTTTAAAGTATACTCAAAGTCACCATTTAACACAATTAGTATTTCCCACTGCTTCAACTAGGGTACTCTTAAGTGAAGATTCCAGCAGTTTCACTCACTGTCACTATTGTACCATCAGAGCAAATATCAACAGAGTAAAAACGGCAAGTAACATTCTAGTAGTATTAGAAAAACAGTTCTGATTTTGTAGCCCCCCTAAAGGAATTTCAGGGACCCTCAGAGGTCCTCAAACCACAACTGAAGAATTCTACTCTTGCCCTGACTGCTGTGGCTCACTTGGTTGGGTGTTGGCCCTCAGAGCAAAAGGTCGCTGGATCGATTCCAATCAGGGCACACACCAACACTGCAGGTTCGGTCAGGGCATGTACGAGGGCAACCGATCGATGTTTCTCTCTGCCCTCAATGCTTCTCCCGCTCTTTCTCCCTCCCTTCCCCTCTCTCTAAAAATAAACAAACAAAATCAAATAAAATAGAAATACTGGGTTGGCCAAAAAGTCCATTTAGTTTTTTCCATCAAATAAAAGACATATTTTTCATTTTCGCCAATAACTTTATTGATTTGGATATTTTGAATAAGTCGGCTATGTCGTAGAGGCCAAGGGCGCTGCTAAACATCTCCCAATGCATAACACAGCCCCACAGCAAAAATTGTTTGGCCAAAATGTCAATAGTGCCAAGAAACTTTGCAAACCACTTTTGACATATTCGATCAGTCACAGAACCTTCTCCATACACTGCACGGTTCTTTTTTTTCGCATTTCAGTTGTGTTTTTACCTTTCACGAAATAATAAGGTATATTATGCTGAAAAAGTTGTGTATCTTCTTCCATCTTCAATATTAAAACGGCTTCACAAAATCTGACCAATTTTGATAAGTTTTTTTAAAAACTGTGCGCCGATATGACAGCTGTCACAACACAATCTAACAAAATTGTTTCAAATGACAACTAAGCACTAGCAGAGCCACTGTAAAGAAAAACCTCAATGGACTTTTTGGCCAGCCCAATATATTCTTGTAAGTACTGTACAATGTTTGAATGTACTATTTAATCAGTACACATTTTGATCACTTGCTAATCTTTTGTTACCACAAAAAATGCTGCAATCAGTAACTTCCTAGAGATGTCATTTTGTGAACAGTTTTAAAGTAAAATTTTAAAGTTAAAATGGTAGGACTAAATAATAACCTTATGCATCACTAGATAAAAACAAAATAATGTTGGCACCGAGTGTGAAAGAACCAATCTGTTAAACATCACTTAGTAAATAAACTGTGAGAAATGCCTCAGGGCAAGAGAAGAAAGGTCGGATTTGCTACAGGCATCAAGGCTTCCTGAGGGGGGAGGAGAACAAAGCTTGTTATCCTTTTTCTTTTTTTTTTAAGATTTTATTTATTTTTAGAGAGAAGGGAAGGGAGGGAGAAAGAGAGGGAGAGACACAGCAATGTATGGTTGCCTCTCACATGGCCCTCACTGGGGATCTGGCCCGCAACCCAGGCATGTGCCCTGACTGGGAATCGAACCGGGACCCCTTGGTTCCCAGCCTGCACTCAATCCAGCCAGGGCATGTTATCCTTAACTTCAAGAACTAGATAAGGAAGTTTGGTCAGTTACTCTAATTACGTGTATATTAACTTTAGAACAGCGTGATTTGTTTAAATCATTTACTACCCATTAGACAAATATACCATAAGCTAGGCCAGTTCTGCCCAATAGAACTTTCTGTGATCATGGAAATGGCCAATATGGTAGCCACTAGCTACATATGCTACTGAGCACTTGAAATGTATTTAATAAAACTAGGACCTGAATTTTTATTTCATTTTAATTTTAATAATTACATATGGTCAGAGGCCACCAACTGGATGCTGCAGATGTAGAACACAAGTTCCACGGTTTCATATTTACATCCCTCTTCCTCTACCTACGCCTGCCCCATCCCCATCCCACCGAAGTGAAATATTAAAAATTAAGAATATGTGTTTTATGTCCACAAAAACATTCTGGTTTCCTCTAAATAAAATAATGACTTTTCCATGTGAAAATGAAATAGGAAAATGAATAGGAAAGAAAAAAGAGTGAAAGGAACTAATAAACATTACAAGGGCACTCACATCTATCTTTACGGAAGGAATGCACGTTTACTAAAATTTTTAAAAATTAAAAACGCGCCCTGGTTGATGTAGCTCAGTGGATTTAGCGCAGGCTGCGAACCAGGGATTGCTGGTTCAATTCCCAGTCAGGGCACATGCCTGGGCTGCAGACTGGGTGCCTAGTGGAGGCCACATGAGAGGCAACCACACACTGATGTCTCTTTCCCTCTCTTTCTCTCTCCCTTCACCTCTCTCTAAAAAATAAAAAATTTAAAAAATTAAAAATGCGATTACAGAAAAATAAGCACTACCAACATTGGTGGGTAACTACCATTTGCATTTTCTTCTGTTCTTGTGTCTGTGTATTTAATAAATAAGGAATTCCATTACTTTGTATCTGTTTTTATCACTCCGCTGTACAGTGTATCACCAACATCTCCCAGGTCCAACGTATTTCTGTCACATAACAGTAACTGTCTGGACACACCATTGTCCATTTCAGCAGTCCCTCGTCACTAGACACTGAAACTGGGCTTCACTCTTTATATCACCCAGGTTTGCTGGGAACATCTAATCCAATTAGCACTTCAGTGGTGCAAAGGTGTGCAGTGGCATCAGAGACAATGCAATCTCACATTTAAGCATGAGATCACACCACTTCTTGCTTAAGAGGGAGACCAGCTTCAGGCTCCAAGGTTCTTCCCCAGCCCAGCGAATCTCAACAATGCTGCTCTCCAAATCACCTGAAGAGCTTGTAAGAGATACCGATTCCTTGGCCACACTCTGAAGTCCCGACTCAGAGGCTCTCCAGAAGGGGATGTTTTTAATGAGAACTTCAGGGGATTCTTCGAACAGCTGCCCCGGCAGCTGGTAAGTGTTCAGAAATGCCTGCCGCAGACCACTTCAAAGGCAAGAGGAGCTCTAAGGGAAGAAGTCCAGAGGATTCGAGAAAAAGCCGAGCAGCCATCACCATGCAAGACGAGGCACGTGCTGCATGACAGCAGTGACCGCTGAGCTGCCAACCACACTGAGATCTGTAAAAATGGGACATGCTAACACTTCAACGTTAACATTAAGACTACAGGTGAATTTTTCCTTTAAATGTAGTGATTTCTTGAAGTTATTAAATGGAACAGTGAAGTTCCCCCTCCACTAAGAATGCAGAAATTCATGAAAGAACATCAGTCCCACAACTACGATTTAAAAAAAAAAAAAAGGCTGGTTAACCCACATAATCTGTTTTCTGAGCCTATGAGACCTAAGGTCTTGGTATTTTACACACGTAAAGTCCAACGAGATGAAGTGAATTCCAAAGAGTGACAAGCTGCCCTACGGAAAGAAAGGACACGCGAACTGCTAGTCCTTGGGGGAGGACACGCCACGCTGTCATGAACCCTTAAAGGCCAAGGGTGAACGAACAGCACAGAATCCCTGAGCGCCTCACACAAGGGCAGCGCCCCCCCAGTCGCCAGCCCTTTCCCATGGCTTCCACTGGGTCTCTGAGAGAAGAGTGACGGCACTGAAAGGGTGTGCCACGGTCTGAGGATGAGGCAGGAGTCCCTGAAGAAGCCGGGCACGCTCTGTCCTCCGGGACTGAGGGGGTGGTGATCAGTTGCCAATAGAAACCATGAGCAAAAGCTGCCTGAACCCTGGACCCTACTCGGGTACAAAGCAAAGTCATTTGCTGAAGGAAAGAGGTAAGAGACCCACCTGCACCCGGTGACCCTTCTATGAACCAAGGCAAAAACTGTCTACCACTGGCGTGAACCCTCCAGCCCACCTGTCCCCAGCAAAGTCGGTTACCACCGGAGGGGGTACAAAGTCCACTCGTGCCCAGGTGCCTGCACTGTTACAAACCAAGAATACACTGCTGCTGAGGGAAGTGCAGGAAGCCTGCTGACTCCCAAGCTGTTTCTTTTCAGTTGGATGCAAGGTTGCCACAGGGTGCAGGGGACAAGAGGGCAGGTGGGAAGAGAGCAGGAAGCCTCCTGAGCTCTGGGCGAGGGGGACAAACACAGCCTGCAGGCCAAACCTGGTCCACCACCTGTTTTCATGAACATGCATTTACTGGAACAGTCAAGCCCATCACTTGCAAAGTGTCTCTGGCTGCTTTTATGCTGCAGCAGCCGAGCTGAAGAAGCTGCAACCGAGACCATGAGACCCCATGAGGATATTTACCCTCTGACTCCTGGTGGACACAGTTTACCAACCCCTGCTCTAGACCTTGAACCAAGGAGGAAAAGGCTCTCTGCACCTGGGGTGGGGAAGTGGAGCATGGGAACACTGACAAAGCCCCGCTCCGAGGCCTCAGGCTCACAGGCTATTCCTATGGCTGAGGCAGGGGCGGGAGAACCAAACCAAACAAAAACCACAGGATCTGCCCTCGCCTCCCGGCCCTGCACCACCCAACAAGCAGCCATCCAGCCGTCACTCACTGCTGAGAACAAGAGTGCAACGAAGGCCCACAGGGCCTGGTGGGAGCTGAGGAAGGGGCAGGAGGAGCGGAGAACACCCTCCTGCTGCACCCCGAGAACTGGGTAGCCACAGGCCACTGCTGGCGCCTGTGGTAACAAGAGCCGGGAGTCACCGTGAAACTGAAACCCAGCTCAACCAGGTACGATGAGAATGGCTCGGCCCTTCATACTCACGGCCTAACAGAAGAGAGGCACACCCACTTCTAGGCATAAGTATTGCTCATGTCCATCTCTACTGTTTTCATACACAACGTTCAGCATTTAACCAAAAATTAAGAATCACTAAAAAAAAAATCAAGAAAATATAACCCATCGTCACGAGTTAAAGAGTCAGCCCAGGCTGGTGTGACTCAGTGGACTGAGCACTGGCCTGCAGACCAGACGGTTGCAGGTTCACTTCCCAGGCAGGGCACATGCCTGGGTTGCAGGCCGGTCCCCACAGGACGGGGGTGATGAGAGGACTGATCTATGTTTCTCTCCCTCCCTCTCTCCCTCCCTTCCCCTCTCTCAAAAAAATAAATTTAAAAAATACTTTAAAAGGAGAGTTAACAGTCCCAGATGCAAAGATGCCCACAAACAGTGACTGTCACACAGACTTTAAAATAACTACGATTGATACATGCAATGACCTAGTACAGAGAGTGGACAACATGCATAAAAAGATGGAGAATTTCAGCAGACAAATGGGAGGGTTTTTAAGTCAAATGGAAATGCTAAAAATTCTCAAATTTTAATTTAAATCTTTTAATATTTATTCCTCTATTACCAGGTATGATGTTGGCATTTTGGACACCATGCAAATGGACCTGGATGCTCTCTCAAGGATCCTTAATATTATTTTCTTAATCAAACTAGAAATTCCTTTTTAAAAACCCTGCCTCCACACAACTAACTTTAGCAGAAACAGACAGGGTGTAGCATGCTTTCAGTCTAACTGGCTCGCTCCGTGACCTTTCAGAGCAGCCACCGCACTGCCAGCGGACAGAGGGGTCGAGGCTGCAGGAGCAACATCAGTCCCACCTGAGGCTGACAAAGACGCTACACGGAAAGGGAGTGCCCCCAAACACACCTGACATTGCATTCTCATTCCTGCTCTGAAGGCAGCGTTTCCACAGCAGACTATCCGAAAGCCGGTGAGTTATACAGAAGGTAAATGAACCACAGGAGCCTTCAGCTGCAATAAACACACTGGATGCGCCTATCATAAATCATAACAATGAGTTTCTCACCCAAAGTACCAATACAGAAATCAAGGCAGCCCAGAAAGTGTTTCTCTTAGGGGCATCAACTCCCAAAGTTAACTGCTACTGTTGTTATTACTACTACAACACAGACATTTCTTCTTCATTTACTTCTAAAATAAGACTCTCCTCATTGTCTTAAACAGTAACCTGCGTGGAAAGTCTAGCCTCTGTGATCCTGGATTCCTTCAGCTTATCCACACAATAATGAGATAAATCCAGGCTCTACTCCTGGGTCTCAAACCGACTCGCTCGGTGACACAGAGCAGTTGCAGAAGGTCCAAGGATTACTTAACACAGAAAGTATCCAAGAGGTCAGGACTAGGATGACTTCACACTTTCCCATATACCTCATCTCTTAAACGCTTGGCAAAAACTACCACTTAGTCCTATTTGCTTATTTTTTAAAGTAGACTTTTTCCTTACCTTTTCCAATTTAAGGACATAACTGTCTCAAAACAAAGTTTATTTTAAAAGAGTACAACTTCTAACTGTACTGTGTTCACTGTGACAATAAACTACTGCAAATAACTGTTCTTTATTTAAGTGATTTGACTCTCCTGCTCACCACCAACTCCATTTTCTGAGTTCAGGATGCTGTCTGAACTGACCAGGGAAGATGGTTCTAGTAATCTCAGCTGTCAAACTAGATGCGCTTTTTATCAGCGAGTGGGGACTTCCATTAGATCTCTCTCTGGGGCCTAGCATCACGTGATGCCCTGCAGGGAGAAAACACCATCTTGCCTTCAAAGGACGACAGTCAACGGACAGGGCGCCTCACTAGCAAATCCTCTACGCCGAGAAGTCTGCTACAGCAGTTGCTTTAAGTCCTGGCGTAGAGTAACAAGCAGACCTCCAAATAACTTACTAAGAAAACATTTCAGTAGACTACATATGTGAAGAGTTACTTACCAGTTGGCAATAATATCTATTCTACTCGAAATATATGTAAAGAGGATAACAGGCAACTTTCTTATTATCTAGACTCTCCCTCACTCTAGCAAGGAGTAAATACGGTATTTGGGAGAATGAAAGCTTTCTTTTTTTAATGCTGTGTAGTTCAACAGGTATAGCTATGACAGCCTTAAAAAACTGAAACGTTTACAAGACAAGCTGAGTTATGCTGCCACCCACAGGACAAAACACAAATAGCACAGCAGCCCCTGCTCTGACTTCAAACCTCAAGGGAACCTGGCTCAGTCTGTTCGCAATTTGGCTGTGTCTCTAAAGACTGAGTAAAGTTAAGTAATATTAACCAATTATGGTTTATTCTCTACTGTTTCCATTATTAACTGGTTTTGGAGTCAAATTATATTTAACTCAATCAATATGTATTCAGCTTAAAAGATAAAATACTCTAATTTTATTAAAATGAAAGGGTTAAATGTAACTAGTTAACTTCCCTTTAATTAAAATAGCTGACAAAAACCCATTTAAACTATTCTATATTCAGCCATATTCGAGAACAAACATTGCAACATTCTCCTTTTCCCTGTCTTTGTGGTCTCGCCTCCTCCGAACCCCAAGCTCAGGGCAGCGTTACCGGTGCTATTCCTAACACTTCCGTGTTGCTGGTCTGGCCTGGGAACCAAAGCTGGCTGAACACTGTTTATTGGGGGTGATACACAGTGTTAAGTTCTGAACCAATGACAGACGGAGTTTACTAATGGTCTCCTATTTGGTAAAAGTAAAAATATACTCTCAATTTGATAAAATGAATTAACATATACAATAAATTTATCAACATTACTTAGGAAGAAAATGTCTCACAACTGCTCTAGTGAATCCCAAATTCAGACGTACACAAAAATAATCAAAATGTGGAAGTGTCATTTAAGACAGTTTTAAGAGTAAAGGATGTTAATTATGTTCATCAAATTCAATTATCCAAACGGTAGTGGGGCAAAACAAGATAGTCTAAATACTGTCAATTCAAATACTTACTGTGTCAGCTGAAAACCACCCCCAAATCTCAGTGACTTAAAATAACAAAGCTTGGATAAACAAGCTGTGGTATAACCATACAATGGAATGTTGTTCGCCATAAAAAGGAATAAATATTAAGCACGCCATAAACATAAATGAACCCTGAAAACATTATGCTACGTTAATTAAGCCAGACACACAAAATGTCCAGAATAGGCAAATCCACAGAGAAAGGAGACTGGCGGTTGTCAGTGCTGAGAGGAGGGAAGAACGGGGAGGGACGCTTACGAGTACTGGGTTGCTAGTCGGCGGTGCTAAAATGTCCAGAAATTGCTGGTGATGGTTGCAGAACTCTGTGACTATGTTAGAAACCATGAGTTGTACACTTAAAAAAGGTAAATGTTGGGGCCTGTGAATTGCATCTCAATTTTTTTAAAAAAATTTGAATGGACTAAAACTCAAGGGGAAAGGTATAGCAACACTTTCTTTTTCACTCGTGTTTCCAGGCCACTGTGAAGGTCTGCTCCATGAGAACTACTCAGAGACCCAGGATAAGGGAGCCTCTGCCAATGGCAACAGCTGGCAGGTTAAGGAAACATGGAATATTGCACAGCCGATCTGAAGGGCTTCAGATTTGGGGTCACTATTCAGACAAAGTCAGTCACTTGGCCAAGGCTCACTTCAATGGCATAGAGAAGTACTTCCTACCATGTCCCCCAGAGGAAGAGAATTGGAAGTACTGGGTCAACAGGATTATGACTAGCACATTTATCTAATGAGTACTTAACGGTTCAAGACTACAAAGACCACGGGAAACCAACATTGTCAGTCAGGATTCTTGCCCTCAGAGAGGCTCAGTGTTGCCAAGGGGACATCTGTTGGTAACTAAATGTATGCCCAAGTGCTAAACTGAGGACCACAGTGGCAATACAAATAAAGTGATACAGAAGCAAAGAAGAGAAAGTGACTAATTAAGCCTACCAGGAATAATGAAGTTAAATGTTGGGAAACCCTGACAGACAGGTAGAATGCCCCCTCCAGGCAAAGGGAAGAAAGGACAGAAGCAGTGGCGAGAGAAACGGAAAGAGAGAACACGCGAAGATGGAAAGGCAACGCATGTAAGGGTCGTGATCTGTTACCCGTTCAACCTCCGTATGTGTTTTGATTGGAGCATCTGATCCATTTGCATTTAGAGCAATTGTTGATAGGTATGTATTTACTGCCATTTTATTATTTATATTCTTTTTTCTTCTTCTTCTTAAAGAAGACCCTTTAACAATTTCTCGTCATATTGTTTTGGTGGTGATGAACTCCTTGAGCTTTTTCTTGGCTGGGAAGCTCTTTATCTGTCCTTTGATTCTAAATGATAGCTTTGCTGGAGAGAGTAACCTTGGTTCGAAGTCCTTGCTTTTCATCACTTTGAATATTTCTTGTCAACCCCCTCTGGCCTGCAAAGTTTCTGTTGAGAAATCATCTGACAGTCTTAGGGAAGCTCCCTGGCAGATAACTGCTTTCTCTTGCTGCTTTTAAGATCCTCTTTGTCTTTCTTCTTGGCATTTTATTTATGATGTGTCTTGGTGTGGTCCTCTTTGGGTTCACCTTGGTTAGGACTCTCTGTGCTTCCTAGACTTGTTCAGAGCTAGGAAAGGAGACCATACATACTCCATAACAAGGATTTCAAGGCTCTTTACACTCTGAACTGAGCAAGATAGTGTAACAGTGCTTTGCTTGTTAAATTTACATGGGCTTTTTCTACAAGAGACTCACTTCAGGTACATACAGGTACATACAGACTAAAGGTACACACAGAATGAAAGTAAAGAAATGGAAAAGTTATTTTATAAATATGAGAACAAACAAAAAGCTAAGGTAGCAATACCTACAGACAAAATAGATCTAAGAAACAAAATAAGCAAGCAGAACAGAGACTCACAGATACAGAGGACATTTTGACAACTGCCAGATGGGTGTGGAGTTGGGGGAAGGGTGAAAAAAATGAGGAGACAAGGAAGCACAAATTGGTAGTTACAGAACAGTCACGGGAATGCGGAGTACAGCACAGGGAATACAGTCAATGATATCGTAATAACTAAATCCCGTAACAATACAGTAACTCGGTATGGTGTCAGAGAGGCATGAGATAGATCGGGGTGATCACTTTGTTAAGTTACATAATGTCTAATCACTGCGGTATATACCTGAAACTAACATAATACTGTATGTCAACTGTAATTTAAAAGATAAAATTATTTAAAGGAAAAAAAAGATTAGCAAGTAGATCATTCAGAGCCATAACGCACGGGTCTTGGGTCTCATCTACAATTTATGCACGACGCCTCGGCACCAAACATAGTTAAATGAGTAAAGACTTTATATCTAGTGGCAAAAATATGAAGGAAACAGTTTGCACTAACAACAGGAAAAGTACGTATTTGGCTATGATAAACAATACTCTGGAGAGAGTTTTGGTTTTTAACCTACATAGTGCAACAACAGTTTGGAGAAAGTAAGACTAAGATACCTCGGCACACAGGGGAGGAACGATGTCCCAGCCCCGAATACTCCCCAGCGCTTGCTAGAAACTGGATATTTCAGAACTGCTGGAGCACTTCCAGGGGTGGTGTAGACCCTGGTAATCTGCTGCTGAGTGACTTTTCTACGCACCATGCTACTGCTGCCCCAGACCTAAAACGGGACCTGGCCCCGGCATAAAAATAGTGCCTGACCTTTGGGCACTGGAAACTTTGCGGGCAGAGACGGGGACTGTGAGGATCCAGGGGCCAAGTGTTTCCTTAAACAGAGTATTTTCTCTACCTTTGCCCGGGTTTTACAGCCAGGATGACGTTCGCCTATAGATGATTTATCAACAAAATGCCAACTTCAGTTGTTTCTATCAGCAACTTTTAGGAACTGGTAGGTAAACTGTTCTTCAAAGATCATTTTTTTGAAGTCCCAGGAAAAAAATTAACATATACACACTTATATTACAAATGCCACCAAATACTAAAGTTAACAGAAAAAAATGAAGTTTTAAATAAAAGAAATATTCACATGGTAATAAATGAATCAGTTAAAGTCTGAAATATAGGCAACATAAAATTTTCCACAATTTATGTCAAAATTTTAAAATAATCTATTACAAAGATTAGCTGATTTGGTCACTATCCATCTAGAAAATATTTATAAATTTATATCATACTCAAATTAACAAGCTTCCAAAGATATACTACACAGGCTAATTTCAACCAGTCAGAAAATGCCAAGGAAGCAAAAAGCACCGATCAGTTCTTTACCTGCAGCTCCTTTGAGACTCTCTCTAAGTGATTAGTAATCTTTTTAATCAGATCACTGTACATCTGTTCCGAGTGCTGCTGGCATACACATTTATACACACAACTGTTGGGGGGAGAACACAGAAAAACCGAATTAATGATGAAGCACTTAATGCAGCCTAGAGTTAAAGCATACTCTGGATATACAGCCACTGGTCAAATAAATAATCAAGCCAGGCCAAAAATCAGTGACCGATCACAACTTCAAATAAAAACTTACCCTGCCCCAACCAGCGTTCAGAAGAGAGAAGCATTACCAGCAGCAACAAATAATCTTTCTGAGCGCTCTATTATACGTTTTTTCAGTACTAAAGAATCTGAGAGTCTATGATAACTCCTTAAAAACCAGTGTCTCTCTCACTTTACTGAGTGTCAAAATAAGGAAGAGGGAGTGACAACGCGGAAAGCTGCTAACTCCCAAAAACATCTGCAGCGCACCCTCCGTGCGCAGCTCGTGTGGAACTGCTCAGCCGGCACTTCCTTCCCTTGTGGCTGGGCCGACCTCACCCCAGCCGCAGTTCCTCGCTGATGCGCTGCTTCCACCTCGCAGGAGCTGGGAGACACCGCCACCAGAGGTGGAGCTGGGTGTCAAGGAAGTCAACAGATCAAGCTCGGGCCTCCCCGGGAGACTAAACGCACCTACTTTTGCGGCCCTCCATCGCTTCTGCATCGTGCGGGGCAGAGGGGAAGGCTGAAGTGGAAGAAGTCCAGTCAAGTGGGATTAACGCTATCTCGATTTGGAAACCAGTTCTAAAGCAGAAAGTGTAAATGGAACTTCCAGCCCACAAGTGTGTAACACATAAACAGCTTCTGTATCACACACTGTATGCATACACGCTGCCATAATTCAACCGCCACGACCCCGACACACCCCCTCGACCCCGGCAGACGAAACCCGCACCCACCTGTATATCTGCTCGTAGGAGATGGGGATATAGTCTCCAGGACTCTGGGTCAAAAGCTGATCTATGGCACCGTCCAGTTTTGGCCAGTATGTGCTCTTATAGTCTTCAATAGTTATAACATTCATCACTAAAAGTCAAAAGTAAGATAAATATTACCACTGTCACATGTAAACAAAAACTAGAGCAATTCTGCACCCTCCGTCAAATTCCTTTTTGATTTCACATTGACATTCCATCACCTACACACAACTCAATTACTAACCTACTTCCAACTTAAAAAAAAAAAAAAAGGCAGCAACCTGGTCAGGGGTTTTAAGCAACCATTAATTCTAGAAGGAATTCCATTGAGTCTGTCCAGCTTTGAAAATAAAAAAAAAAACAGCCCTGGCTGGTGTAGCTCAGTGGATTGAGCGCAGGCTGGGAACCAAAGGGTCCCGGTTCGATTCCCAGTCAGGGCACATTCCTAGGTTGCAGGCCAGGTCCCTGTGAGGGCCATGTGAGAGGCAACCATACATTGCTGTTTCTCTCCCTCTCTGTCTCCCTCCCTTCCCCTCTCTCTAAAAATAAATAAAAATAAAATCTTTAAAAAAAAAGAAAATAAAAAAAACAAGCAAATATCACTGGTTTTTCCCTCCTTGGCTTCTGCAAGCACCTGCTGCCAGAGAGCTTCTCAAACACGCACTGGCCCTCAAACACGCACGGGCCCTCAAACACGCACTGCCAACGACAGACAGAGATGGACTAACTGTGAACCACAGCAAGGTTCTGGGACAGCCTGGGAGGATCCGCCCGAGCACATAACTCTGTGAGCTGAAGTCCGAAGACCACAGCAACCAGAGAAGCTGCTAGAGGCCACCAGCAACCCGCAGGCAGCGCTGCAGCTCTGAGGGCAGCTCCTGCTATCTCACTCACACTTCGGAAAAGGCCGATGTGGAGGGGGCGGGGGCGTTAATGAACTGCAGCCTTGCACGGAAGGCTTCCCTCATTCCCACCCGCTGGCTCATTCCCGGCCTCCAGGTTCAGTACAGCGTTCCTAACAGCTGTTCCTGACAACGCTGCGTTGCCGGGGTGACCGCTATTCCAGTCATGGAATGGAGCTCATGTTAGAAAGAACTGCCCAAAGCACCTACAACACCGGACAGCACATGAACCTCCACTTCCTCGCGAGATCAGAGCTAACAACTACTAGATCCAGTATTTTACTTCACCAGACACTGGGGAGCAGAGCGCTGACTTCCCTACGAGTTCATGGTTAATTACTGGCAGAGGTACCAGGCAAAACAAAGCCTCTACCTAGAGTCTTTCTATCACACTGATGATTTCCAAATTTTAGTCATTCAGGTTCAAGGTGTTTCTCATCTCTATGCACCACCTATATCATTTTTGTTCAACGTTTTCTTAAAATCAATCCAGTTTTTATTTTGCTTACATAAATTTACTTTGAAGGACATGAGGAATGAACTGATTCACACAACATGGAATAATCTTTAATGCATTTTGCTAAGTGAAACCATCAGACCTAAAAGGCTGCATATTGTGAGATTCTCACTTACGTGACACTAATAAAGGCAAAACTACATGGAGAAGACAGGTCAGTGCTTGTCAGGGGCTGGGATGTGGGGGAGTGGGGGGTCTGTCTACAAAGTGGTAACATGCGGGAATTTTTAGGACAATGAACTGTTTTTTTATGGACACACCACCCCATCTGTCAAAACCAAGCTTTATACACCATAAATTTACTGTGTGAAAATTTTTTTAAAAATCAACCAGGATGTAGTGGCAAAGGTGGAATACAAACTGTGATGAATCTGATCACCAAATGAGTCACACAACCTGAACTGAAGGGAAGGGGGGAAGAAAGGAATGTTTTAACTACTAGATGCACATAGGCTAAGAACAGAAAGAACTGTGCCTGGGTACACACACAAACACGGTAGACAGAGGCTAAACTGTAGGGCCTTACGGACCACTGTGAAGACTTCGGCTTTATACTGAGTGAAAGGGAGGCTTTGAGGGGAGAAGGGACATGACCTGATGCCGGTTTTCTAGGGATCATTCCAGGGGCTGTGTCAGGAGTACGTGAAGTTAGGAGCCATGAAGTGATGGGGGTGGAGCCAGACGGTGGCAGTGAGAGCTGAGAAGAGCCACCGAGGTTTGCTGAGAGAAGGGCCAAGGATGACTCCAAGGTTTTTGGCCTGAGCACCAAAGGATGGGGCTGCTGTTTATTAAAATGATGAGGATACAGGAGAAATTTAGCATGTCTGAGAGTGTAGCAGACAAGGAGGGACACCCAAAAGACTGGAACTGTCTTCTGCAGGGCAGGCCCCATGTAGTACAGACTTCCTCTTCTAGGTGATTGTTTTACGAACCCACCCGCGTCAGTATAACCAGTTGGTGTTAGAGGCTGCGTTCAGCTTCAGTGAATTTTAAGACCCTTTTAATGCATTTGCCCATTTCATGACGAGCGATTTTGAAGCACACCTGCCCACACCGCTTGAGTGTTCAGCAGTTTTTGACCTCCATGCCCCCATCTTCCCTATTCACCAGTTCCCCCACCGAGTGACTTTTTTTTGTTTCCCCGGGTGAAAAAAGTCCTCGAAGGGAAACGTTTTGCCGATGTGGAAGAGGTGAAACAAAAAACTGCAGAAATACTAGAAGGCATCAAAATTGACAAGTTCAAAAACCGTTTGGAGCAGTGGAAAAAACATTTCAATAGGTGCACTGCATCAAATGAAGAGTACTTTGAAAGTGACTGAAGTTTAAACATGTAAGAATAAATACACAATTTTTAATAATGAACTTGGGGTTTTTTTGGTTCCCCCTCAGAAACTGTGGACACAAAGGCCACTGTCAACACCGACCATTATTTGCCTAGTGTTCTCTCAGGCGGCCAGTGTTGCTCCGCCTAAAGAATTACACCTCCAAGAGCAACCTTAAAGTCCTGACTAGGGAGAAATTCGGCGCAAACACCCCAGCGTCCCCTTTACTCTCAGTGAGGTACATGAGCTACAAGACTCCCAGAGTTCCTCATGGGAGTCAGGCTTCAACTGCTCACCGCGGTGACTTCTTTACAGGATTCCTTGCCTTTCCTGTCTTTCTCACGTCTCCACTCCCCAACAGGTACTTCCTAGATTCACCCCCTTATGCTTAAAATGACTTGCACTTAAAAAAAAAATCGATCAAAAGAGGAAAAGCCATGTCATTTGCCATCAAAGACAAGGCAACACAGAAATGAACATACGAAGTTATTAAAGTGTAGCGCTCCTGCGGCAAAGGCTCTGAGTCCGAGGCCAGCGTCCCTGTGAAAGGGGACTGGCAGGTGCTGGAAGCGCGACACGTTAGCTCCAAAATACTAGCTTTCTGCTTTCAGAGGGCTGAGAAAAAATTAAAAAATAAAAAAACTAAACAACGAATCACTTTTCCCACTGTGTGATTCTAGGTTATTGAAGCCCCTAATCAGGGACCACCTAAACCACATCCTAATCCCACTCTACACCAGAAGTTGAGACTTAAAGAAAGTAAGGGACAGGCTCAGAAAGAAAACTTCAAGTACCCAAACGGCAAGAATTAACATACCAACCCTATGGGCTCCTCAACTGCTTGCTTATTTCAACAAACTACGCCTCCGGAGGGCAGGTGGGGGGGCACTTCTGCTTCTCAAGCACAGGCTTCCCCCTTCAGCAAATCCCCAAACCAAAGATGTGAAGGAGGAAAAAGAGCCTGAAATGTACAATCCTGCAGCTCTCAGTACAGCATGGCACCCCACGACAGGGCCAGTGACTGCTAAGCCTCTCAGGTGTCTTTCACACAGCACTTTTCTGATGCTCTGGTTTTCTTGGCCAAGTTCTTCTCCTCCAAATCCCTTCTCCCCACCAAAAGAGCTGCCTTCATTTAGAATTGACTCCTTAAGAACACTGTAATGGCATTATGAAATAAATGACTAAGCCAAGTTTAGCAGGCTAAAAATTCTGTCTTAAACATGACTTTTTAGATTAAATATATGTTAATTAACTACAACTAGATAATGTGACAGAATGGAGTAGGAGGAAAAACAGCTCTGGCTTTTCTACCTAACTCTGGCTGGCCAGTGTGACGTGAGAGAAAAACTATGACGTCCTGCTGCCACGGTGTGCCCGCCTATCAGCCGCGATCCAGTGCGCCTGCGCGGTGGAAACACGCCAGCCAGCAGGATACGCTGCTTCCTCAAACACAGGGGGTGAGCAGAATCCCTCCGGCAGTAGACAGAAGCCGAAGGCCAAAAACAAAGCCAACAGAAGGGCATTTTGTTTAAAGCCTGCCTTGGGGAATAAAGAAAAGGACTAGGCAGAGTGGAAGAGGAGGGTAAGAATCAGAACAAGGTATGAGAGTATAATAAATAAATGGGATTTTTTAATCTTTACTTAGAACACAAAAAAGAAAATCCCAGTTACTTATTTTTCTCGAAAGTAAAATAACTTGCCTGGCTGGTGTAGCTCTGTGGATTGAGCGCGGGCTGCGAACCAAAGGGTCACCGGTTCGATTCCCGGTCAGGGCACATGCCTGGGTTGCAGGCCAGGTCCCCAGTGGGAGCCACGTGAGAGGCAACCACACACTGATGTTTCTCTCCCTCTCTTTCTCCTTCCCTTCCCCTCTCTTTGAAAATAAATAAACAAAATCTTTTTTGAAAAAAGTAAAATAACTTGATGCTAACAAAGAAGATAGTATTACTTACTTGCTCCTAAAAAAACTGCCCAGATTTTTTTTAAAAAGAAAAGGTCAAATATTTATTCAAATACTTTAACAATCCTTTTCCTTATTAGGAGACCAAAAAAATAAAAATAAATATAAAAAAACACCCTGCACCACCTACTCAGGTATATTTTGATTTGCCATTAGAAGAGAGTAGCTAGTGTTAATCCTAATGAAGCCTACTTGCGTCTCGAGTAGGCTAAAACCTTTTAAAAGTCGCATACTTCAGGTATCTCTTTTACTGCTTAGAAATCCACACATCTCTCAATTTGAGAAAATGTAGTAAAACTGTAGAAACTTCCTTCACCAACATCTTAGAAAACTGAAGTCCAGCAGCAGTGGCCCGCCACAACAGCGCAACTCACGCGCTTTAGAACAGGCGCTACACAGCCACTGCGACCACAATGTCACACCTGAGCCCGGGAGCAGTCTCTAGGACTGACGTGGTGTGACAGCAGCATGTGTATGAAAAGGCCAACAGCTGTCTAGATGTCCTCCAGGGCTCCAGCTCCAACTAATCCAAAATTTCCCAACATCCAAACAGAAAGTATCTCAATTGAGATTACATAGACACAAGCTATGCTAACTGCAGGACTGCCATAGTTTTAAAATTCTGTGATTTCCTGCAAAATTTAAAAACACATTAATCTTTCCACAGCGTGAAGACCAGGAAAGTCTGGAGCAGCAGCCTGAGGCAGTGCGCCCAGGTGGAGACCCTGCTCAGTACGCTAATCTGCGCTAATCTGGGCACCCGCAGGCCTCGGAGAAGTTCAGGACTCCAGGACAGGACACAGGAATGTGGACTAGAGGCCAGGGTGGGGGGAGGGAGCTAAAGACCGGCCGGAAGACTAAACAGCAAAAAAGAGAAGCGTTATTCTGCACAAAGACTGAAAGATAAAAGCTTAGGACTCTAAGATAGCTTCATGGTAGGTGTAGGTGGAGTGTGAGAGAGAGAGAGAGAGAGAGAGAGAGAGAGAGAGAGAGTTAGTGTGTGTGTGTGTGTGTGTGTGTAAAGCACAGGGCTCGTGTATTTTAAGTAAAAGTCAACAGTCAATATCAGAAATGCTCAAATATCTAACCCTGCTCTTCTCTTTAATTCTAGAATGCCACCAGCCAGGAGAAATGTACTTTTTTTCCTGCCCCACCTACCCACCGCCATCATTCCCACTTCAACTGGAAGACCCTTCCCTAATGAAACTGAATAGTCCCAGAGAAAAGACATTCACAAACTACTATTCGGCATTTCCTCTGCAAAACAGCAGCTCTGCATCCAGTGAGCCTGAAGGGGAGTCCCCACTTCCACTTGGAAAGGCCCCTGAAAACAGAGCTACCAAATCACCTCTTCCACTTTTAAATATGAAAAGAGAGCTAAAAATCACCAAGGTATGCAAAGTCTCAGATTGAGAGATCAAAACAAACAAAAACTGGTAACATAAAAACAAAGATAAGAGAAAAAAATAAAACTTTAAAAAAAACCCTGTAACTACCGGCCTCAGAGAGGGATGAGAAAAGTTAAAACACTGCCATGCTAAAAGCAACCCAAATGCTCTTAAGATTAAAACTAACTAGTCACTTGTAAAAATCCAACAGAAGGAAGAATACACCAAAAAAACTCTCCCAGGACAGGGCAAAAACTAGTTAACAGGCTTAGAGAATCAAAACAGAAAATTCAACATTTGACTAACAATAATTCCAGAGAAAAGGGAAAATAGAGAAAATGTAAAAGGAGAAACACTGACATATATAAAAAATCCCAGAAATGTTCAAGGAAAAATGTCACACACAAAAGAACAAAAATCAGAATGGCACCTGAATTCTCCACTCTAATATTGCACACCTAAAGCCAGCAAGGCAACACTTTAAAAAGTCCAGGAAGAAACGTTTTCAGTTACGATTTTTATACCCCAACTGTCAATCAAGTGTGAAAGCAGCATTTTTATATATGCAAACTATTATCCACACTCACATTTTTCTCAGGAGGCTCCTAGAAGACATGTTCTACACACACACACACACACACACACACACACACACGGAACACACCCATAAAAAGGAAGACATCAAGTAACTACCTGGGAAGTCCCTGAGCGCCAGCTGTACAGAGACCCTAAGGAAGATATAGGAACAGGAAGACTAACAGCTTCGCAGGCAGAGAGAAAGAAACCACCGATGAACCAGCAGTGTGGAAACGCCAGTGACAGGTATATGGTGAAGCTGCTGCGAACTTTTTAACAAAAATTATGCAAGTATAAACAAGACAAAGTTCTTTCTATGTGAAAGAAAATGTAATCTGAGCATACTCCTGGCCCTTGAGTGAATATTTGCATAGCCATAATGTAAATATGGTTTATTGACTGAAGCAGAAACTGTGGTATTAGGAGAACTGAAGAGATGAGGTGGGCAGAGACAGAAGAAAACTAATTTCTCACCTTAATGGGAAGTCAATAGGCAACAGAAAAGTGAAAAATGAAGCAATAACAATATTAACAGATTGAAGTATGTGGATAAATTTCAAAAGAAACAGCTAAATGCATTAAAAGTGTGGACTCTGGGTAACAGTCCAGGAATGGGAAAGGGGAGGGAACCACTGATTTCAATTGTGTCTTTTCACAGTTTGAGTTTCTAAACTACAAATCTGTATTTTAGTAAGAGTAAAGTTTTAAGGCCAAAGAGTTTGTTGAATCTCAACTCCTCAGAAATAAAAATATAAGTCTAGTGACATTAAATTTTCATCTCAGTATTTCCAATATTCTAAGGCACAGGAATGAGAAAGCTCCAAGTGACCCATCACCTACTAGACCTCCACCCCCACCCCCACCCCCACCCCGCCGAGCAGTCCGCAGACACCTTTCAAAAAGAGACACACACAGCTACCGATATTCCTCCCTCATCCAGGCCAAAGGCAAGGGCAGCTCCCAGTCACCCACACCAGCAATCCTGAGACCTTCATCCTCCCTTCTTGACCCCTGAATTTTTTAGAATCTAGTCCCCAAACATTTCCCAAATCTGAAACAACTCTCCTCCAATGCTATGCTTTGCTCAAGCCTTCATCTCTTGTCGAGACTATAATTACAACCCCGTAACCAGGCTTCAGGCCTCCATTCTGTCTCCTCTACACTAGCACAGTAACACAAACTCCACCAAGCTGACTCCCTGAACGCCCCTCAGTGGCTCCTGCCGAAGAAAACCCTACCTCCAACAAGGAGCGAGCACATGCCATTCTCTAGACGCTTCCACCTACCTGGGGTTAACTGTGCCACGTCCCTGTGCCTCACACCCAGAGTTCCAGCACTAACTTCAACTCTGCATCTAAGCACACCTGCCTCTGCAAGAAGTCCCGAGTCACCTTCAATTCTGACAAACGTCTACTCGTTTGTGAAAGGTTCTGTTTCCTCTACACTACCCCCGTACAGAACTTGACCACTTAATCCTAATTATCTGTCCATCATCTCTCGCCCTACTAAACTGTGTTTCATTCATCACCAGAGGCTAAGTTTGTTACCTGGGCATACAGAATAAGTATTTGCTGAATAAAATGCCATTCAGATGTCTAGTCAGCATACCTGCAACTGCAAATTACAGATCTCTGCAACTCCATCCATACAGGTCAATAGCCAAATGTCCACAAAAGTAAGAAGAAAAATGAAAGGCCAGCTTGCCTGCCAAGACATACAACAATGATTTTCGCCCTGGCTGGGTGGCTCATTTGATTGAAGTGTCATCCTACACACCAAAAGGCTGCAGGTTCGACTCCTGGTCAGGGCACATACCTAGGCTGTGGGTTCAATCCCTGGTTGGGGTGCATATGGGAGGCAACCAACAGATCTTTCCCTTTCTCTCTCTCACTCTTTCTCCCTTCCTCTCTAAAATCAATAAACATATCCTTGGGTGAAGATTTTTAAAAAAAAGCTAGGAAGCTATTTTTGGTCATCCAATCATGTTGGAGTTCAAGGTAATAATAATATTGCTACCATGAGATAACATAACACTAATAGTATACAGCATGTAGCACCAAAGTGTAATTTAAATTATCACTTGTGGGTACCTGAAATCAACTTCTTCTTGAAGAAAAAAATCTGGCAGACTGCTTTGGCAGTTATGATGGAAATGAGAAATACAAGGACTATGGAGTGGGCTGTCTGATTTGGACAACAGATGAAAGCTTTAAGGAAACTGTTAGCTTAATGACCAAAAAGCATCCATGACTGCCAGAAAATAATCTCTTCATTCTTATAGGCATAGGGTTGAAAGAGCCAATAGCACATGTAAAAGGGAAATGCAAGCAAACAAACTAAAACAGCCCCACAGTGAGGTACAAACCATTCAGCCTCCAGAAAGGCTAAAGTTTTTGTGAAGCCAGCCAGTCCAAGTATCAGTAAGATGAGGAGCCGCAGGGACTCTCATTCATTGTTCATGGGAATGTAAATGGTTCAATCGCTTTGGAAAACGGCCTAGCAGTTTCTCTAAAGTTAAGCATATAGTTAAGATACGACCAAACAATTCCACTTGTATGCATTTATACGAAAACTATGTTCACACAAAATCTTCTACACAACTGTTCACAGCACCTTCATTAATAATAACCCAAAGTGGAGACAACCCAAGCGATTATCAACAGATGAGTACATACACAATTTGTGGTATATCCTCCGAAAACCAGTAATCACCCATAAAAAGTACTAACTTGCAAGAACAAGAACAAATCTCAAAATCAGAGTGAAGGACAGAAGCCAGGCACGAAATAACACAGACTGTATCAGTCCATCTGCATGGAAACCCAGTGACAGAAATCAGTGGACACCAGCGGCCAGGGACAGGGTGACAACTACGGAGAAGCTGCAGAAGTGTTCCAGCGGTGGACAGGTTCCAGCTCCTGAGTGTCAGGGTGGTTACTGTTGGAGAGACCGGCCTCCTCCAGCCTCTCGCACTCCTACATGTCTTGTTGAGTGTGCCAAGTCTGCAAGGCCCAGACCAATTGCTCTTGAACCTGGGCTACAGCTGGTAACCTCCAAAGATGAGATAATGTCTTGTCCTGGACAAAGAGCAGGCTTGCTTACCGCTTTCTATAAAGGCAATGGATCCCCAAGTTCAACATTCTTCAGTTGCAACACAAACCCACTGAAGGAGCACCCATCCCAGCCATACTGTCACCCCTGGTGGACTTGGGAAGAAGGGGACCTCAGCAAATATGCTGATTTCTCATGCGACTCACTCCACCCAGCTCCTGCCAGCACCCAGCAGCGACAGCAATGGGGCTGGCTTTTAGCAGCCTGCCCAAATCCCAGGTCAAATAGCTACACAGGTCAAAATTCATCAAACTACATGCCTGTGGAGGGAGAAGAGAAAGGGTGCAGAAGAAAAGATGAAAATGGACACGGAGGAAGAGGAGGAGGCAGGGACGGAGAATGAGGAAGAATGAGAGGGAGAGAGTCAGGACACCAGAAATTTCTTGGTAGAGCAATGCATCCAGACTCATGATGGCAGAAGGAATGCTGGTGTGACCATATCCGGCCCACTCACTCACACAGTTTAACTGCCCTAGAAGGAACTGAAAACCACACCGGTGAAGGGTCCACTAAGATCCTTCAAAATGCTGTGCAGCTGCCCTTTGTAGTTCTGGGTTAAAGGTGGGCAGTGCTGCCAGTCACAGGGGCTCCCTGATTTTAATGGGATAATGAGACTCCCTGAGTGATAAAAGGTACATAGAAACACTTACTCCTCTGATATAAAAGAGGCGTAACTGTGGTAATAGGCGGCAGGACCAGACTGGCTATCAGAATGGCTTAGACCTCTCGTGGTGGCAAGCCATGGTGTCCTTAGGAAAGAGATGGACACTACACACTAAGGAACTATTTGATGTGTGTAACGGGTAGAAAACAGATCAAAAACTCTAGGTATACCGAACAGAGGCCTGACTTCCGTGAGCACGATGGAGAGTTAGGGCACCTCACTCTATGGACAGAGTCCCTGGAGTGGAAGAGAGGATGGATTCCACAGGGAAAGACCCTATAAAATCACATCAAGAGCATGTGACTTAAAGTCTTCCTCCGAGCCTCCTCCAACAGAACATGCAGCTACGTATCACGGAGAGAGCACATTCGGGGAACAGACTCACTCGGGCTCTTCAGGGCTTACTGAACACTGGCTCTAACAGCAGGAGCCCTTAGGGACCAGAATGTCCCTAAATGTGGTAAAGCAGATCAGCAGGGGATGTCACACTGAAGGGTGCTTTGGCCCCAGTCCATCTGTGGACCCAGTAGACCCACGGACCCACCCTGTAATTCCTGATTCCTGAATGCACAGTGAGGGGCTCCCTGAACTGTACAGTGAAGGCTAGCAGTGTGGAAGGGCCAGGTAAACCCCCTAGACGTGCCTCTTCCTTCCAAAATAGGAAACCCAAAGCATATGTCCGTGGACCCTGCAGAGGAACCATCTTTCGAAGGCTTGCGAGATTCAGGGATGGCGACTGTTGGGACGCTCTGACTCCACCAGCCTGTTTGGCCAGTGCAGAAAGACAGGTCTTTAAGAACGGAGCTTATAGTAAATCAAATGAAGTGGTGACTACAACTGTAGTTGCTGTTCCAGATATGGTCTCTTTACAGGGACAAACCAATATAGTATCTAGTACCTAAAATGCATCCATCAAGCTGAAAAAAAAAAAAAAAAAGAAGGCCTTTCCCACCCAATCTATTCCAAAACAGACCAACAGAAGCTGTTTTCATCTGACGGTCACAGCTCCCGCTGCAGCAGCACGCCAGCTCCCTTCCTGATCTAGCCCACAGCAACTCTGGCCATCGCCACACCTCCAGGCCACTACATGGGCAGTCCTGCCGGCAACTCCTCTGTCCCCGCATCCCCACCCACACTTGTACTTATTATGCTGCTTTCTCATTTTTGCCAAACCTAATAGGTGAAAAAAGACGTGCATTGCTGCAATTTGTAATTGTAATACCTAGTTATTTAATAATTTTAAACATCTCTATGCTTGTTAGGATGTCCTATTCTGTAATCTCCTTATTAATATCCTTTGCCTATTTTTCCACAGGCATCAAGCACCTCTTTTTTTTGATTCCCTCGTTACTTTTAGGCACTGCTAACATTTTCTCTCCTTTCATGTGTCTTCTGCAGAATGAAAAATCCTTAATTTTTTAAAAAAGTTTTTAAAGATTTTACTTATTTTTAGAGAGAGGGCAAGGGAGGGAGAAAGAGGAGAGAAACATCAATATACACATGCCCCAACTGGGGACCTGGCCCTTTTCACTTTCATGTTTGTGAAGGTTTAAGAAGTCCTGTCCTTGGTAAAGACCTTCTGCAGCACCGTCTTCTATTAATTTTACAGTTTTTCCTTTCACATTCAGATCTGTATTTATTTTTAAGATTTTATTTATTTATTTGTAGACAGAAGGGAAGGGAGGGAGAAAGAGAGGGAGAGGAACATCAATGTGTGGTTGCCTGTCACGTGGCCCCCACTGGGGATCTGACCTGCAACCCAGGCCCGTGCCCTGACTGGGAATCGAACCGGCGACCCTTTGGTTCACAGCCTGAGCTCAATCCACTGAGCTACACCAACCAGGGCCATGTTCAGATCTTTAATTTATCCAGAGTCCATCCTGGTTATGGTGTTAGGTTGGTTTGTTCTCCACATAGTGAGCACTCTCCCTAAAATCTGACTCCTTTCCACCATGATTTATGGTGCCACCTCTAAGTTCTGAATGTGTACAGCTGGGTCTCTGCTCTCTGATTTGTTCCCCACTATTTTTTTGTTCTTCCACTTACACTAATTTTTATTGTTACAGCCTTGGCACATTTTAACTTCTGATTTAGGTTCTGATAAGGCAAGCCCAATCAAAGCAAATCTTTAAGACTGATTTAGCGATTTACAAGCTTTATCCTGCTTGCCATATAAATTTTAGATTTAGGTGATTTGAGTTTGTCAGACAAACCAACTGGAATCTTGATAGCATTTTAATGTATAGATTAAAATAAGAAAAACTGACATTCTTATAAGTAATCTTCTCCCAGGAACACGAAAAGTTTTTCCTTCCATTTACTTAGGTCCTCTTCTAGTTCTTGATTAAAGTTTTAAAGTTTTACATATTCTCGAGTTAGTTCCGGGAGACTTTCATTTTGTTGCTATTATTTTATTCCATATTTACCTTTGATTACCTTTACTGGTTGATTATTGTTAGCATAGTAATTGCTATTAACTTTTGTAGGTTGATCTTTAATCCAGCTAAACTCTTACTAGCCCTAAATTTCTCTTTTGATTCTAATAGTTCTTCTAAAGTAAATGATATTACCTGCAAATAACGAGTCTGTTTCCCTTCCTATCCTTACACTTATTTTTTCCCTTTATAGGGTTAGCCAGGACCTTTCTTATCATGTTAAACAGTAATAGGGCATCCTTATCTTATTACTGATCTTAAAGTGAATGTGTCTAAAATTTCCCCATTAAGTATGATTATTTGATGTAGGTTTTTAGTAGTAACTTTTATATAGTTATCTTGTATTTTGAGTTGGATCTTAAGTAAGTTTCTGGTATCAAGGTAATCATGATTTTTCTCCTTATGCTATCAATGAGATAAATTACATTAATAGATAACTAAATGTTAAACCATGTTTACATTCCTAAAAGGAACACTATGGATCATAATTCTTTTAACGTATTGTTGGATCTGATGAGCTAGCATACTGTGTAAGATTTCCATGTCTCTGCTAATAAGAGAAACATTTGTAATTTCACTAACCTCATAAAATGAGCTTGGCATCTCTTTCTTTTTTTCCTGTTTGCCAAAACAACTTGTAAAAAGGAATTAAGTGTTATCTAAAAGTGCAATGCAACTACTGGTGTGGTTCAGTTGGTTGTGCATTGTCCCGCACAGTGAAAGGTTACTGGGTTCGATTCCTGCTCAGGGCACATGCTTGGGTTGCAGGCTGGTCCCCAGCTGGGGAAAGGGCTAGAGACAACCAATCAGCATGTCTCTCACACATCTCACACAAGAGAATGTTTCTCTTCCTCTCTTTCTTCCTCCCTTCCCCTCTCTAAAAATAAATAATAAAATCTTAAAAAATAAATAAAAGTTCAATGTAACTTGCTTAAAGATTACCTGGATCTAGAGTGTTTTAAAGGGAAGGTCTTTAACTACGATTTCAATTCATTAAAGACTTATTAGGCAATTCAAGCTTTTTCTTCTGATATCAGCCATCAACTTTCACAGTTTAGTTTTCTAAGAATCTATACATTTCATCTAGGCTTTCAAATTTATTAACCTATAGAAATTCATAAAATTATTTTTTAAATCTCATGTTTGTGGTTATTTACAATTTTTCACATATTTTATTTGCATCTTTTCTTCTATCTTATTAAACATAGGTCTGTCTAGCTTATTTCCCTCCAGTAACAATCAGATGAATCACCCTGCTACTCTGTCCCAGGTCCGGTTTCCCCACAGAGACTTCAACACATGAAGTATACAATATATAAATATTATTCCCCTGTATGGATAACATAGGAAAACTAAAATACAAATTTTACCAACCATTCCTACATACGAATGTCTTTGATTAAAGCAGTATCTTGAAGACAAATAAGTAAGATTATGTGCTGTTCTCACAAAAAAAAGTGTAAGGCTGTGATTATATATCTGAATTACAGCAAACATTTTTCTGCAATGCTTGGACAATTACTGGTACAGTTTGGTAGAATTAGTAACTAGAAATGAAATCTCCAGTTGCTTTACCAGAGACCATTCAAAACTTGCAGTTATTAATAGGAGAGAAAAACTTGCCTACGACGGTCAATTTCCCTCCTCCCCGCCCCAAGAAAACCCAGTGAAAGCAAAAGCAGATTTTTTCCCCTAGCAATGGAAGCATACATCCTGGTTGAGGGCAGTTTCGGATTACAAAACAGATTTTGGTCTTCAACTTTTCTGCCTGCAACTGAGCGTTAAGGCAAATCACTAAAATAACGTCCAACACGCCAACAGAATTTTGGATTTGGACACATGCTGAGTGGCTTATTTATATCCGTGTAGGCTGCTTTGAAAATGATTTTATGGGTTACTATCTTCCAAACGGATGTCACAGCTCCCACTGCATTTGTTTACCCAACAAGCAACTCAGATATTTTCCCATTAGGATGCAGAAGGTGGACACTGGAAAAGAGAAATAACGAGTGTAAATATAGGTCAACTTTCTAATTCCTGACGTGTTTAACGCAGACTAGCTAAAAGCACAAGAATGGAAGCTCCCGGATTTTTCTCTCCTCTCCATGGAAACTCAAGCTGCCTTATTTTCCTCTCACGTATGAGGGTGAAACTTTAAGGTGGAGGTAGGGAGAAGAAAAGAGCGTCCTAATGTTGAGTGACAGCCAGCTCTGATAAGGATCGCGTCTGCAGAACTTGGGGCTGGGTGCGCACCGGGTGCTTCTCTAAGCCAGGTAACACAAGAAGATAGAGCCGCTCTGGCGCTGGCCGCAGGCACCAAACGGGGGGAGGAGGTGGGGAGGGGAGAGGAGGGAAGGAGAGACCCGGGCCTGAAACAAAGGAAGCGGGGCTGCTCCGAAAGGGGTGGATGCGGCGTCCGGGTGGGGGAGGAGGAAAGCCAAGGCAGCTGAGGAAAGGCTGGACTCACAGAACTTGGAGGTGGAGGTGTTGATGTTGATGGTGGAGCTGGGTGTGGGGGCGGGGACCGCCTTGGCCACGGCGGCTGCCGCGTCGCAGCTCTTCAACATCATGATCACCCCATTGGGCTCCGGCGGTGGCGGAGGCCCCAACGGGAGCCCCTCCTTGGGGCCTTTCCTGTCCACCGAGACCGCTGGCACCGCCAGCAGCTGCCCCCGCGGAGGCTCTCGGACAGGGGCCGGGATCGACGAAGGGGGTGGTGGGGGCTGCCGGAAACCATCCACGGCAGTCTCCCAGTTGTTGTGGTTCTGGTCATCCATCATCGCCTCGTAGCTGCCCCCCTCCTCCTCTTCCATGCTTTCCTCCATCCTGCTGGCCCCCAGCACCCGCCCGCCTCACAGGCACCTGCCGCCCGTCTCAACCCCGGGCCAGGGGGCACCACAGCCTCCTCGAGGTCACATTGCCGGGGGCCGGAAGGGCGCAACGGGGAAGACAGTGGTACGTCGGACCTCACACTCTGCGCCGGGCTGACTCCAGGAGACACGGCTGACGGCGGTGGGCGCTCCCGGGCTCTGGTCTGGGAGAGGCAACCGTAAAGCGGCAACGCCCCTCACGACATTTTACAGCGGCTTCCAACAGGCAGCTAGGGGAGCGGCCAGGAAAGCACGTGGTGCAAGGAACGAACTGCGAGAGAGCGAAGCAAAAAGGGGCGGGAGCTGTGACTCACCACCACGCAATAGGGCAGCGGTTCGCTCCGCCTCGGCTGTCCGGGCTCGTAGAACCCAGGGGCCACGGGCCCCCGGCGAGCCTTCGTCGCCTGCCCGCCTGCGTCCTGGCCTCACGCAATAAGGGCTCTGGGGCGCGCATGCGCATTCGCGGTACGGTTACCCGGACGACCAGGAATCCGGACGGCTCCTAAAGCTGAGTACGAGCCCTGGCCGACGGTCTTGTGGCAGTGGCCACCGATTTGAGGGTGTTTTTGTTGTGCTCACGCCGTTCACCGGGCCTTCGCACTGCAGAAGCCTCACAGCCTGGCCTTGGCTTGAGGGCGGAGCTAGGGAGCCACAGCAGCCCGCGAGTAGCACCTTGAAAATGTGTGGACCCGCCTGGATAGCCCTTTATGCGACTGCTCGCGGGACTTAGCCCGCACCACCCAGACCCTGAAAACCGAGAGGAAAAAGCGACACTTACCAGAGTGGCTAATAATAATAATAATGCGTTTGAAATAGTCATGGGGTTTTTTAAGTCCCTAACTCCATACAACTGAGGCCAGAAATTTTAACCTTAAAATACCAATCTTCGTGCACCATTTCACTAATCTGACTACAAGTTTGAGATTGTGTAAATCTTGAGTGGCAAAGAAGATTATGTAATTTACAAGTTTCATTCTTCATTCTCCAATTATAGCAATATAAGCGATATAAGAATCTATGCGAATTGTTTATTGTAGAGCTTGTTCTAGCTACTGGTGCTAAGAAGGAGTGTCTAGGAAAACTTTTATTACATTTAACTTAGCAGATAATGAATCCTTATTTCCAAAAATATGTAATTAGTGTGAAATGAAGAATCACTTCAGCCACTAGGAAATTGATGTACTTCAATGTCCACATTTGTTTCAGCTTCTTTACATACATTTTCCCAATATATTCTGCACTGTGCCTAATGGAACGATTTTACCAAAAACTTAGAATGATTTAATTTCAGACAATGCTCCCTTATATGAATTAAAGACAATTTTTTTTTGAATCAGCACATGTTTTTAATTCTCTGGGAGTGTTTTGTTTTGGGAATACAAAATTAAGGGGGGAAAGACAATTGCATGAAATGCTGGGGTGGGGGGATTCACAATTCTCTGCCCAACAACAACAGAAAAGGATAGAAGGAAGAATAAGTCTTTTTCAGACTAACAGCTGAGTTTGTCATTGATAGACTTTCTAGGTAGGTGGATGGGTATATGTGACTGGAGGTAAAGAGAGGTTTTGCATAATAAAAGATTCAATACATGAGGAAAATAAAAGTCATAAATGTGTCTCTAATAACATTGTTACAAAAACATAACACAAAAAGTTGACAAGTACAAGAAGAAAGAAATCAACCAGCAGAGCAGATGATTTTCACACATCTCTCCAACAGATTGCAGTGGGTTATTAGTAACCCCCTCCCCTAGATGAGTTCACGTCCTAATCCCTGGATCCTGTGAATGTTACTCTAGCACAGGGTCTTTGCAGATTTAAAGATCTTGTGACAATCCTGGATTATCCAGGTGGGTCATTAGTCCAATGACAAGAGTCTTCATAAAAGAAAGGCAGGGGGAGACCTGAGACCAAAGAGGAGATGAGAAGAGGTGACGGCACTGTGACCACAAAGGCAGAGACGAGTGGTGTAGGCACACACCTAACCGAAGGCTGACAGCGACTAAACACTGGGAGAAACAAAGAATAGATTCTTCCCTAGAAACTCCAGAAGGAATGCAAGTCTCCTAATACCTTGATTTCAGACTTCTAGCTTCCAGAATTGTGAAAGAATACATTTCTGTTGTTCAAATGTCACGGGTAGACACAGGCAACCAGGTTCTTGGTTATTGCGGACAAAGAATTGAACTGAACACACAGAGTTTACAGGAGAAAGAGAGAGAGCAGATTTATTAAGCAATAGTACATTCCTAAGCAATAGGGGAGTGGGTCAACTCCAAGCAGAGACTGACCTCAGGGGCTGTGGGATTCTATTCTTATAGGGCGGCTATTCCCTGGCCAGTTTTGGTGGGGTTTTGTTGTGCATGTACAAGGAGTGACAATACTTTAGCGCTACTGCGCATGCAGTGTCCCATGATTTTCCTTGATTGGCCACCAGGGAAGGGGTCCCACAATGTTAGTTTATTAAAGTGCTGTTACAATGAAGCAGGGGTCCTATAGCATCTTCTGCGCAGGTGCATTCATGATTCGCCATGATTCAGCGCTTTTCCGAAAAGGGGGACAATGGGTCTTAGAACAGGGTCTCTGTCCTGTATCGCTGTCCTTCGTCTTAGCCCCAGGGCACCTCCAGAGTTTCCTCCCTTCTGACTGTCTCTTGCCTCGCAGAGATACCCTTTTGTGGCCGTGTGTTCCAGCAGCCACAGAAAACTAATACATAGATCAAGGGGACCAAAAAGTCTTTAGGGGACTGAGAAGATTTGAATAACAACACAATTACCAAGCTTGATTTGACTAATACATGTAGAACATTACACTCAGTAATTGCAGATATATACATTCCTTTCAAGAATAACATGTGAAACATTTATGAAAATTGAACACACTGTGTTATAAAGCAAGTCTATGCGTCTAAGGATTGGTATCATAGCAACCATATACTCTAACCACTATGTAGTTAAGTTAGAAGTCAACAACAAAAAGTCAGCCAGTAAACGCCCATATTTCTACTGTTTCAATCAACGCATGGGTCAGAAAATCATAACGGAAATTAGAAAACATTTAGAACTGAAGAGATTGGTACTATCACAGCCAGGGAATTTTTACCCACCATACTGGTGAGCACTGAACCTTTCACACGCGTACTGCTAAAATGAACAACGTAAGACATTCCTTTTTGCCCTAATTGGTTAAATACACCTTAAGGTGTTAGAGTTCAGAATGAGTCTCCCTAAAATCTGCCTTTGGGGTATGTGGATTATTTTGAGCTAAATCAACTGAGATCCTGGAGACTCAAGAGAAACTTCTGTCCCTGCCTTAAACACCTAGAAGAATTTATAATAGGGGCCTTGCCCATAATAAAAGTTATTCATCAGAAATAAGGGAACATCTGCTCTTCTTATCATTCTGCATATGACCTTCCTTCCCTCTGCAGCCATGAGGCATCTTACTTCATCCTTAGCTCAGAATGCCACGCACCCCATTTTAACTGTCTGTCCCTGGACCTCTCGTGTGCACGTGTGTGATCTCTGGCTCTCTCATGCATGCATGTGCCATTCAACTTGGTTATTTTCTCCTCTCAATCTGTCTCATGTATACGTCATTATTAGACCTGCTGAAAAAACACTGAACAATAGGGGAAAGTTTCTTCCTCCCCGACGAGGGAAAAACCCAATGACGACTGGGTCAAAGCTATCACTGTCAGAGCACAGTTGCCACACATAAGAAGAACCACCACCTACCGAAGGGAAACCAGATGGACGTACTGATAACTGGTTGATTTTATGGGCATCACGAGACTTTGTTAGATTACACATAAAAGAGCATACTATATTTTAGTAGTTATTATTTAAAATCTTGATGATGTGTTCTGGTATGTGGAGATGGGGAGTAACATTGCCATTAATCATTGCCTCAATGACACTGGACAGTTATAACACGGGTTAATAATCACTCCAACTGTCCATAATCATGGATATTAATCTATTTGGCTTTCTGGTTTGTTTCCTGTTTCCCAGTAGGCTGTGAGTTTCTCTAAAGCAGGATAAACATGTAAAATATAAATGTCAGTTCCTATGTAAAATATATGTGTAAGTTTGTATATGTAAAGAAAAGACTAATTCAAAACATCAATAGCAGGTATCTAAGGGGTAATAGGATTTTAGGAGGATTTAATGGTTCTTGGTACATTTCAATATTTTCTATGTTCTCTACAATGAGCATGTATTAGTTTTATAATCAGAAAATTATTCCAAACCTTATAGTTTAGAAAATAAACACAAACAACATTAAGGAAGTATAAATTGGAATTCTATATGCTAAAATGTTTGTCTTGGCCTCCAAAAGCAGAGATCTCAAGTAAAAATGGCTTTGAAATCAAAACTACTCATTGGCTTACTAACACGTTCTAGGAAGGGCAAAAGAGGGGGAAGTTCCACCAGGGCCCAGCTGTTCTCTGCCAGGTTCTTTGCCCTGATGCCTCTTTGGCAGGGATTACCCTCAGGCCACCAGCCCCGGGCCTCACATGCACAGACAACAGTGTCAAGGTAAAGAGGGCCCATGACTTCCGGTAGCTCTCTGCCATGAGCATGCAAGTTCTTTCCCAAAAGCTCTTGGTAAACTTCCTCTCAATGTTTCATTGGCCCATTCCTGAACCCATATTTCAACCTCTGTTCCAGAGCCATTTACTGGGAAGAGTTTGAATTTATTCCAAAAAGTCCTACCCCTGGAATTCAGAGTAGGATCCGTTTCCCCTTTCCGTACATTGGCTGAGAAGGGAAGATACAAGAACGAAAACCGGTGTCAAGTTAGGAGGTTCAAATGAGTGCCGGGTAGTCAATGACGTCCACTAGAAGCCCGAGGAGCTCGTCCGTCGGAGCCTACCCATGGCACAGCCTCATCCCAACCTCTCCACCCCCTGTCCTCCACAACTACCCGCCTAAGCAATGTGTTTATTCAAAACTATGTACTGACTGACTACAATCAAGAAAGATACAACTTGTGTTTATTTCATTACAAAATATATATATGTGACTAACTGTCTAAAAATAGTTAAAACTTGAGGTAAGGTTGTGGGCACAGAGACTTTGTCACAAGGATTAGTCTTTGTATGGCTTTAAATACCTTGATGTCACCTTTCCCACAGAATATTTCATTGCAATTGTTCCATATTTTTAAATGAATAAATGTATGACTAACTTAAATCTAGTTTAAGTCTTAGTCCACTGATGCGGACCCCGCGCCTGCGCAGGGTCCGTGTGTTGTAGCTGAGACATGAAACAGATTCACACAGACTACCGAATCCTGTGGAGGAAAAGGGAAGGCATGTCCACTCTCTCAAGGGGAGTGCCTTGAGCACCTTGGCCACTCTCTCAAGAGGAGAGCGCACTGACCCTTGCCTTGACAGGCTTTTATTGCTTTTCTGGGTACATTGCATAGAGGATGGTTCTTTTACTATGCACAGGTTCATCTTTTCCACAGAATATTTCATTGCAATTGTTCCAAATTTTTAAATGAATAAATGCACGACTTTTACAGAATGTTGCTAATCACTTCAAAGAGAAGAATGTTACAGATCCAGGGGAAAAGTGGTTGAACTGGTTACACTCCATACTTGGGAGGTTTAGCACAGACTTTAGGAAGTTATTTTAGAGATATGCAGTAAATGTTTGTTGCCTCAATCCAGGGTGAGGGAGTTTTAGCAAAAGCAAGCTTCATAGCAGCCTAGGTACAATGCAGGCCTCATTCCCCACGGGAGAACCCGTCCGTGGGCCTGGGCCTTGTGCATCTCTCCATGGTCCGAGTGGGAACTGGGCCCACGCCACGCAGAACGGTCTCCCAGAGTCCACATCAACAGTCCTTTTTTCTTTCATCAGCTCTTAAAACATAACCTGTACTACAAAATACATTTTCCTTAAGAAAAAGCAAAGATTATTATTGCCAGTTTTACATCTTTTCATCTCTCCAACCCTATCTCACATAATTCTTTTCATCTCTCCTATTCCATCTCACAGAATTCTTAGTAAAGTGAAATTGCTAAGAGGAGAGCAGGAAGAGGCAAGAAGAGAAGGAAAATTCTATGAAAAAAAGCCAAGAACTGTGCATGCCTCTTCTAAGTAGCCAAGTAAGAACAAATTGAATCAGAGGAGATTCTGATAGACAACATTCAGACATACAAATAATTTATTTTAATGGCTATTTCATTTTAAATGTCCTATTTCATGATGGCATTAACATGGAAAATATAAAAACATAGCTTTGATAGAGGTGAGCTATATTAGAATAAAGAATGAATACTTTTTAATCCCTAGGAGATTATGATGGTACTAATAGAGCATTTGACAAAGAAATGACTTGTGAACACATAACGCCATTGAAAGTCTAAATGCAAAGCTACCAGAATGATCTTGATTGGAAGGAAAGAGGATTAGAAACAGGTAGAGAACTCAAGTCTCAGTAGTTGAACGCTGAGATCACTGCTTACAGTGAAGGTGTGGAGCCGCTTGGGGAGTATTCTCTCTTTGGTATTTCTTTCCATGTTGGATTTCATTCCTTCTCTTTACATCTTTTTTTTAATTAATTTTTTGGTTTAATTACAGTTATTTGCGGGCTTCTCTTTACATCTTAGCATCCAAAGCCTAAATCCCACCCTCGCTGGGGAGCAGAGATAATGATGCAGACTTTCTACATAAATCTGGTGAATGTAGGAGCTGAAGGCAATGACTTTAGGCTGAAGGAGGCTGCAAAACGAAAGTTTTTCCTCCCAGCACCCTGTTACCAGCCTGTCCCCTTCACTCAGTCACTCACAAACGTGTCTGGGTTCAGGCACTGTGCTGGGGCTGCAGGAGTAAGCAGGCGAAAAGGGCTTCTGCCCTCATGGAGTTTCCATTGCACCAAGGTGCCGAGTATTAAGCAGTTAACCACATTAGCCAAACCAGGACAAGCACTATGAAGGAAATTCCTCGGTGCTCTAAGAGGGCATAACAGAGAAAATTATTTTACTGTGGGTGATCAAGGAGAAACTTTCTGAAAAAGTGTATTTCTGCTCAGATGAAAGGATGGGTATGAGTTAGTCAGTCAACCAGTTAGAAAGAGAACTTTCCAGGCGGGAGAAACACGGCAGGAGGCATTGGGCATCATCTAGGAACCGAAAGGAAGGCCATGAGACCAGAGTGCAGTGAAGGAGTGGGAAAGGGATATGGCATATGAAGGAAAGGCAGGACACAGCCAGGTTACGCATGTCCTTGCGAGTCCGGTTGAGGATTTTGTGTTTCTGTCTAAAAGCAAAAGAGGTAAGGAAGACGTAACTTACAATTTATAAGGTCAACTAACTGCCCTAAGTGAGCTGTAGGAAAGAAAAGAGTAAAAAGAGAGACCAATCTGTTGAGACCAAAAGAGTTACGGCAACACTGCAGGCAAGAGATAGTGGTGGTGTGGACTAGTGGGATGGCAGCGAGGAGAGAAGAGGTAGACAGCAGATTTATTTTGGAGTTAGGGTGTACAGACTTATGCCCTAAATATTGAAGGTGAGGGAAAGAAAGGTTTAAAGGATGACTCAGCTGCCCTGATACAGACCTGGATAGGTGATCGTGTTCACACAAGGCTAGCGTTTTATCAGATAGCGCAGTGGAAGGAGCGGTGGATGAGTGATGGAAACAATGAATCAGTCATGAACTCTAAGCTGGATAAGAAAATAAAGGCAGAGGGAGCAGACGGCTAAAGGAAAGGTAAACTTGTTTATGAATGAGAGGCCTCCGTGGGATTGAAGAGCGAGTGCAAGGACGGCTGTCCTTAATCAGGAAACCACAGGACGGATCATCACCAGGAGGCAGAAGGTTTGAATTAGCACCCCATGTCCTCAAACCACAAGGGAAGGCTTCTGGATGCCTTCAAGGTTTCTGGGTGGTATCCACCACCCACACCCAAGACAGTGGCATATCAAAGTGCAGGGAGGATTCGGGCAACAGAAGCACTTCACTGAAGGAGAAGACACATTCATTAACTTCCGAAACCCTTTCCACTTGGCATTAATGCACTAGATGCTTGCATAATGAAGTCTCATTTCCCAGTTGTGCCGAGTGTCCATTTGTATGTTCTGATTCATGGCCTGGGAGCTACTCTGTGTTAAAGGCATTTGATTTAATTTAACCAAGAAAGATGAAATGCACTTGAAGAGCTAAGTGAAACATTAGAAGATCCTCAGATATAGTGAATTGTAGTCACTGGTGGAAAATAGCATCACTCTTACGTCTGCACTATCCACCGCTACTCAGTGTGAGCTGTCGCTTCCAAAGTAAAACCATAAAGAGTTAAGGTTTTCCATTTCACTTTTTAAAGCAATTATTTTTTAATAGTTAAAGAAAATTCTAAAGGAAATAAAAATGTTTGCCTGACTATGAAAAAGACATTTCATACAAAATTTCTCAAAACTAATTTCTATAGAGACCACTTTTGGCCAGCATACATAAAATATAATCTGGGGAAAGATGTAACAAATGAAAAGCATATTGCAGTTCTCAATTTCCGTATTATATCCCAGCACTGAAGGATTTGAAAGAAAATGTTTTAAAATACTGTATGGATCTTAAAATTGCTTTTTTTTTTAAAGATTTTATTTATTTATTTTCAGAGAGAGGAGAAGGGAGGGAGAAAGAGCAACGTATGGTTGCCTCTCACATGGCCCTCACTGGGGACCTAGCCCGCAACCCAGGCATGTGCCCCAACTGGGAATAGAACCGGGACCCTCTGGTTCCCAGCCAGCGCTCAATCCACTGAGCTACACCAGCTGGGCTTAAAATTGCTTTTAAGAGACAGTTAAACTCGTGATATTGGTGATAGCAAATCATAAAATTAAATAAAAATATTCTCTACTATTGTCTGTGACAATCATTGATCATATACAACCTAAGCCCATCTGAATGTTACATATTAAACATGACATATTAAACTCATATCATGATCATTTGAACATGATATGTTAAATTCACGGTTCAAATCTAAGTACTGCTTTAGGAATTCAATTGGCAGTCTCCATTGCTTCAACCTCAACCAAACCTAGTTTCTCCATTTTGAAATTAAGGAAAAATACCCTAAGAACTACAGTGTCCCCAGAAGTTTCTCCAATTAATCATTACTCTCAAAAAGAACACAAATTACCCGGCTGGTATAGCTCAGTGGATTGAGCGCGGGCTGGGAACCAGAGGGTCCCGGTTCGATTCCCAGTTGGGGCACACGCCTGGGTTGCGGGCCAGGTCCCCAGTGAGGGCCATGTGAGAGGCAACCATACGTTGCTCTTTCTCCCTCCCTTCTCCTCTCTCTCCCTCCCTTCTCCTCTCTCTAAAAATAAATAAATAAAATCTTTTAAAAAAAAAGGAACACAAATTATGTGAAAATCTCAATGAAAACAAATTAGTAATTTACTTCAATGAATCTTTTATTTTATTTTTTAAAGATTTTATTTATTTATTTTTAGACAGAGGGGAAGAGAGGGAGAAAGAGAAGGAGAGAAACATCAATGTGTGATTGCCTCTCATGGGCCCCCTACTAGGGACCTGGCCTACAACCCAGGCATGTGCCCTGACTGGGAATCGAACCAGCGACCCTTTGGTTCACAGCCCACATTCAATCCATTGAGCTACACCAGCCAGAGCTGAATCTTTTAAAATTAACTTTTTTAGCATACATATAATTTATGAATTATGTATGACTTTATTTTATTACCTATCCTAATAATAAGCCCCTGGAAAGAGCACCCAGACACGCATGCACACAAACAATTAAATTCAGTCATCTCTGATATGTTACCCTAACTTTGCATGTTTTTTGTCATCATATAAAGGCATATTTACTGAGAAAGTGGGAGAGTACATGCATTATTTAGTAGTTTCCTAGCTGGTTATAAAGTATTTAAATATCTGGCCATACAGATGAGTTTCCCTTCATATCTGGCTAGAAATGTGAGAATCGGGCTCAGCGAAAAGACAGAGACCCAGAGTTCAGAGGAACGAAGCACCGTCCACGTGGACATTGAAGTTTTCCTTGTGGGAATGATGCCAGGAGGAGACGTAAAGGTAAAGGTTACCCAGGAAGGAGAGTAAGCAGGCAGTAACAACCACCAGGAGGTGGTCGCTATGAGGAGAGGCGCTGGCAAAACCCAATGGCGGGAGCCCCTGTGGAGTTCACACGGGGGGAAGGAAGGAACAGAACAGAGCAAGGAGGACACCAAGACCACCTCCCTGCTGCAGAAGACAGGGTATGAGACAAAAGCGTCACCTCGACAGGTCGCAGGGAAGCTGTGTCCGGGAGGGACAGCCAAGTTTGGGTTAAGGCAAAGACTTGGGGGAAATATCTGAAGAAGCAATAGAAATAAGAGCGTGCTGGTTGAAGAGCAGGTGTTCTAGAAGGGACGGCGGAAGGGACTGTAAAGGAGTACAGGGGCGAAGGACTGTGCCAGGGGAGATTGCAGAGAAGTTTGGAGATGGGAATTCAGTTTATTAAAAGTAACGGTTTGCATTTTGGGTGATAAAACAGCATTGGATGAGCCAGTGCATCCAGTCCCGAGGGAGCTGTAGGGCAAGGGAACACCTGGGCCTGACGCAGCTGAGAGCGAAGCCCTTCCTGAGATTTAACTTCGGGCTGCCTGCCATCAGCCAGCACTGCCAGGCGCCACGGGCCTGTCCGCAGCTGGCAGCAGTGAGCACAAAGCACCTGGTTCTTCATGGCCAGTCAATCCAGGAAATTCTCATTGGCGTGCCAGGGGGTTGGACCGTGACGCTTCATGAACCTGAGGCCAGCGCTGTCGATGGATGGGCCCTGGGCAGAGCCTAGAGCCCTTCAAAGCCACACCAATCATCTGGGAGGGGTTGGAATCTATCTTGTCACATTTAAGAAGGGGCAGAAACGAACTCCATGTTTCACCCACAATTGACATTTTCATGCATGATACCCAAAACTGCCTTTCATACTCGAAACCCAAACCCATTTTCAGCTTTGGCACAAGGATGCCTCTCTCCAGCCAACAGGTCAATCTTGGCAGGTCCCTTTCACTACCTGGATACAGTATATGTTTATGAAAATTGCATGTTTTTGCCTTATTGTTTTGTAAAAATGAGTAGAAAATGGAAAACTGGATGAACTGATACCAGTGATTTTAAAAAGCTGTCAAGTTAGTCCCATTTAGAGACAGATGGAAACCATTCAGACCTCTGCAAACAAAGTCTCTAATCTCTATCGGCCATTCACTGGACTTTAGTCAGTTACTTGTGTGTTTAATTGCAAAATAAAAGAAAAAAATTAAGTTCAAAAGGCCACAAAATACTATCAAGGACTGTCAAAAAGAGCAACTGTGATTGAGAATTTTACACTATTTTCAGCTTTCTGAGAACGGAACAGCCTTTTGTAACTATGCGGACCCACTGCTCACCTTCCACGCAATCAGTTGTCCCGATGTTTGGAGGAATGTGTTTTTAAGGAGGCAGAGGCTGCCAGTGCAGAGATTCAGAATGGAGCCCTCTCTCCTGGAGCACAGTGTCCCCAGGGTGACAGGAGAGAAAATGGGAAGGCCATTGCACAGGTTAATAATTCTAGTGGCCATGTACAAGGTCTGTCCCAGGAGCTTTTCCCATCCAGCGTGTGTGGGGTTTCCTCCCGACTTAGAACCACCCCTCAAAAGAATCGTGAGAAGGAACCTGGGGCTGTGAAGCCACAGCCTTAGCCAGCATTTCCGCGTGGGCAAGAATGCCATGAGCAATAATAATATTAGCAATAATAATGTTACTAATAGTAGTGATAAAAATAGCAAATGTTCATTGCCTGGTAACTACGTGCTAGACACTGTGCTAAGCATTTTCTATGGATTATCTCATTTAATCCGCACAAGAGCCCTATGAGTTCCAGTTTTACACCTGAATGGGGTGCACACGGGCACCACACCCCATTGTCTAGAAGTGGGCCACGCCCGGCAGCCGAGGCGGCCTCACACAGCGGAGCGGTAGAGTTTGGGTCAGATGACACCCATTTCAGGGGGCCGTTGGGAGCAGTCCTGAGATGCCGAGGGCCCGTCCCCTTCCCTCTTCCCCTCCAAGGTGATCTCTGAGTATTCTCCAGACATGACCGGGGCAGCTTGGCCTCTCCCACAGCCACATGCGCTTCTCTCTCATGTTCCAGTCAGCTTGCCTTCTTCATCCTATTCTAAAAGGTCCTCTCTTTTCCACTCCTTTCCCCTGCTCATCTGGGCCTTATACTGTGAACAGCTCCTACAAACAATGCGAAAGCTTAGCCCTCGGGAACACAGATGGCCGATATCCGCCGGGGAGTGGAGAAGCCATCATGTGCCGCTGGATCCCTCTGGTCATGATACCGCAGACCGGGCTGGGTTCAGCCAGATCTGCCTGGATCGTGTCCACATGGGCTCCAGGCACGAGCCATTGGTAGTCTAACCAAGAGCCGCTCCTTGTCCCCGCAACCTCTACTCATTTGCTGGCAGGCATCGGGCAACCATGGGCTCTAGGAAAGATTCTCCAGGATGAATCGTGACTTTTCCCAAGCCAGTGGAGACTCTTCAGGAACTGTGGTTGACTTGGGAATGGGTCTGTGCTGGAAGCCCAGCTAAAGAGTCCTAAGAAGTCCACAGGAGGCTCCATGGGTACAAGGAAGAACGTCCCCTTCTGGGGACATGGGAAAGCTTGGGGCTGCCTTACCTCCATATTTCTGATTGTGTGGGACTTGAAGTCCCTTTGAAGTTCAAATCTTTTTCAATTTTACCCTCTATTACATGCAGCTGAAAGCACCCTGCTACAGCATCCCTTACCACCAATAGGATGTATATGATAAGGTCCCCATCTGCACCAGACTGGGGGTACCCTGAGAAGTTTAGTTACTAACACCCCAGACCTGTGGGCAAAATGCAAGTGAATAAGTGGAAAGTTTCATAATGAACTTTCCTTGAGGCCCGAAAAAGTGTCAAAGCACTCTACAATCAAACCTAATTGAACACAACAGCTCTTTAATCTAAATTTACAACATAATCAGCCTTCTGGTTACCTAATTATAATTAAATTAGATTGGCAGCGTATTTCATATATGCTCATTAAAAGCACCAAAAGAAAAAAGCTGCATTTGGAAACTGCTGTGTCTGTTCGCTCCCCATGAGAGCCAAGTATGAAAGTCAGCTAGCTCCCTGGGCCCTAAATTTGGAGCTCTGGGCATTGGTGCCGCCTCTGCTCAAACTGGCTGTGTGACTTCAGGCAAGTCACTTAGTCCCTCTGAGTCTCTGTCTTCTTGTCTTTAGCAACCAAATCACACACAGTGTCATCCTGGATTCATTGTGTCTATTCTTGAACATCATCTAATTGAAAGCATACACGATGCATTTTTTGTGTGCCTACTACAATCTTAGGGCGTCTTATTGCCAAAGAAACGACGAGCCCTAACTAGCAAAGATTTTCACTGTTTAAGCATTAATCAGCCCTTGGGGCCCCCGAGGTTGCACAGGCAGGAAGTTGGCTTGTGCAAGATGTGCAGCCTGCAAGTAGGGCACATTTCCCAATGTTCGCTTTAGATGTGGCCCAGGAGATGATGCTCAAGGAGAGATCACTCCAAGGAGAGGGTGGAGTCAGGACCACAAAGAGCAGTGCACCAGGGCCCTTCCTCAAGAACCACCCAGGACTGCACCTCCTTGCTGCCCACCCAGCAGGAGCTCACGATTGCCAGGGGCCAGGCGCGCTTCTGTCTCTTCTTCTTCCCTTTTCTGACTATAAGTATGTACTGTGCTCAGGCTGTTTCTGCTCCCCCTCTGTGTGTTGAGTTTGGAGGTGGGGGGATTTAGATAACTAGTCCTTTTACTTATGTGTCACCAAAGCAAGAGAAGCCACGTCCAAACTCAGGAGAAGACTGTGCTCAGGGAGAAGCTTGGAGCTGGGTCCAATGACCTGAGAGGTCCCTAGACCATCCCCCTTGTGGAGGACATGAGTGCGTCCTGTGGGAGGGAGGAAAAGTGAATACACATATTTCGCTTAGCAGCAAGGATTTATGACCCCCTGCTGGAGTATGCAGGCGTCACTAGGGAGCAGCAGCTGGGCCCACCATTTCCCGGGCCACCTGCTTTTTTTTTTATCGAGATGAAATTCACATAACATAAAATTAACACTTTAAAGAGTATCACTCAATGGCATTTAGTACATTCACAATACTGTGCAACCATCCCTATATCAAGTTCCAAAACATTTTTATTATTCAAAAGAAAATTCTGTACCTTTTAAGCAATTACTACCCATTCCTCCTTCTCCCTTGCCTCTGGCAACCGCCAATCTGCTTCCTGTTTCTGGAAATTTACCAATTCTGGATATTTCTTATAAAAGAAACAATTCCATGGGTGGCCTTTTGTGCTTGGCTTCTTTCACTCAGTACAATGTTTCCCTAGCTCATCCATGTTGCAGTGTATATCAATATCACTCCATTCCTTTTCATGACTGCATAGTATTCATTGTATGGATATACCGCAATTTGTTTAACCATTCATCTGTTGATGGATATTTGGGCTGTTTCCACTTTTTGGCTATTTGAAATAATGTTGCTATGGACATTTGTGTCCAAGTATTTATTTGGGCATTTGTTTCAGTTTTGGGGGGTATACACGTGAGAGTGGAATTGCTGGGTCATATGCTACTTATATGTTTAGTTTTTTGAAGAACCACCATATTGTTTTCCATATGCCCATAAAGAACATTCAGTCGCCTTGCATTTTGGTGACTGAAACTCGTTCTCACCAATGGCAAGTGAGTGGAAGAAACCTTGGTCACATCTGGGCAGGAATGCTTTCCCACAGTCCCAGCCCCCTTGTGGCTGGGCACGAGGGACCCCAGGGCTGTATGGGAGGGAGGAGCCACCAGATGGAGGGAGCTCGGTCCCTGCTGAAGGCTGCCTGACCGGGAAGCCCCACATACCATGGTGTAAATAAGAAATGAACTTCTATTGTGGTATGCCACAAAGGTTTCAGGGTTTATCTACCACAACTGGCATAATCTCAGCGAACACATCAATCAAGTCCCATCTTTTAACTTCCTAGTAGAGTTCAACCTGTACGATGCACCTGCACATCTCAACTGGCCTGGATCAGAAACCAGATTCATCAGGGGTAGAACTGACTTAGACAGGGGTAGGCTGACTGCAGGGGTCAGAGACCACTTCCACTAGCTTAAGCAAGAGAAGCATTTATTATATGGCTACTGAGATCTTATGGACTCTGGAGACAAAAGAGTATATTGAAGCTCATGCAAAAGATCAGAGGCATAGCAAAGGGTGGTGGGGGAGAAGAGGGAACCTAGGTCTCTGCAGCCTGGTCAGCGTGGACATCACAAAGATGCAGGAAGAGGACTTGTTCTATTTCAGGGTTGCACTGAGTTACTATTTTTACGAATGTTGAACACGAGATCTCTAGTCTTGCCATGTCTGATGTTTGTTTCCAGGTAAATTCCCACCCCCGGGCTCCACTGATGGTCCTCTATGCTGGGAAGAGGGTCCAGATCACCGCAAGGAGCCACGGCAAGTCCTCCACCACCTCCCACCCGGGGCCCCTGTGGCCTCAGTCTCTGCTTCTCTGTGGACCACTGGGCTGCACTGCAGACCCCGTCTTCAGCTCGCTTCTCCTCTCCCAGGCTTGGCTCCCCACTGGAGATGATCCAGGCCTTACTCCTGCGTATCCAGACCTCACTGGCTTCTTTATTGCCTCTGACATCTACGGTTGCCCATGCTCCACCCCCATCTGCCACCTGGATTTATTGCCTTTTGTGGCTGGTTCCCTTTTTAGGACGCGTTGATCTGATCTCTACAGGGAGAAGGCAGGGCCAGAGTTTCATGCCTGGGACAGAGTCTGGCTCCCCTACGTGTCATTTTGTGACCTCAAGTAAGTGATTTAATATCTCTGAGCCTCTGTTTCCTCATCTACAAAATGGGTAGAATGAGTGCCTATCTCCATGTTCTCGCAAATATCACATACATATACACAAACAGAGCACATAGCAGGATTCCTGCTACACAATGAGAGCTCTTGCTTCTGGGTATAACCCCTGCTGGGCCCACCCTGCCTGGAGAATAGCAGATGTGATGGGTGAGTCTGGTCCTCAGACCTTCAGGGACAGGGAGCAGATGAGGAGCTCTGGGAAAGGTCCCTGGCCCCTCCCCCCATGCACCTGGATCCAAATCCAGGGCTGGGCTTGGGAACCTTAGATTCTAATAATCAGCTGGATCTGACACCCTCAGGGAAAGCCCTCCAGCCCGGCTAGGCCGACTTCAGGAGGAAATAGAGAGAAAATGCCAATCTCTGCCTAACACAGTCACCCCCTGCAGTCAAAGAGTCCCTCTCTCTGCAGTTTAAGCCCTTACTCAACGTCCCCTGCCCAGGTGTCTCCCTCCACCTGCTTCCTGGTCTCTCATAACACTTTTCACTACCCACCTCTGGAGTGTGTGCACCTTCCACCATCTGTCTTCCCCACTCCTCAATGCCCCGGCAGTGCCTAGCACAGAGTAGGTGGTAAGTACATGCGGGGAATAAAAGAATGAACCAGCCTCTGCCCAACCAGGTCTTGGACAGGTTCCAGAGCTCTTGGATCCCTTTCCTTATTAAAACTCAGCCTAGTCTGATGGAGAGCTCTAATCTCTTATCTCACTCCAAGGTCGCTCCTTCCCCATCACAACCAGGCTCGTGGCTCTGGGGACCTGAGTGAGGACAGGCACTCTGCTTTCCACCCCCTCCTCCACCTGCACCTGGGAATGAAGGGGAGCTTGGTCTGCCTTTAAGAACATCCTTCCCTTCTCCAGTTTATCAGGGGTTGAGGGCTGGGAGCCAGCAATTCTGGAGAGAGGGCAGCTGGAGCATGGCAGTCCTCTCTAGGTTGGTAGGAGCTGCTGGCCTGGCTGGTCCTTCCTAGGGAGGCTTCTAGAGACTAGCTCCTCATTGGTGCAGGCCTGAGGTCCCTGGATCCACGGGGCCACAACCTCATTCCATGGCACCACACACCTACGCTGCCCCCTGGCAGTTACTTATAGGGAACAATTTCGCATGTCGTGGGAAACATAGCCCAGCTCCCACTCGGAAAAGTCAGTGGGACGCAAGGTTCAGCACACAGGACCCATATCCATGGACAGGTTTTCCCATGGGGAAATCAGGCCTGCATTGTACCTAGACTGCTATGAGACTTGCTTTTGCTAAAACTCCCTCACCCTGGATTGAGGCAACAAATGTTTACTGCATATCTCTAAAGTAACTTCCTAAAGTCTATGCTAAACCTCTCAAGTATGGAGTGTAACCAGTTCAGCCACTTTTCCCCTGGATCTGTAACATCCTTCCCTTTGTTATCTGTAAAAGGTAATCCCCTACAGTGAACCTGTGCATAGTCACTGAGGACCTAGATGTAATGTGCCCAGAAAAGCAATAAACCCCTGTCCAGGCAGGGGTTGGCCCTCTCTCTAGCCCTCTCTCTCACTTAGAGAGAGGTCATGCCAGCCTTTTTCCTCCACAGGACTTCTGTAGACCATGTGCATTTGTTCGCTGCTGCAACCACAACACACAGACCCTGCACAGGCGTGGGGTCCGCATCAGTTCCTCTCACAGTCCTTTTGCCAGGAGGCAGCCACCTCCCACTGTGTCCCCTGGAGGCCTGAGAAAGCCACACACATGAGTGTTCAGGGCACACGTGGGTAGCCAGGTGCCCGCCCCAGCCCTGCCATGTCTCTCCAGCCCCCTTCTCCCCGGCTCACTGGGGCCCACCCGGCGATCAGCACATCCAGGCTGAGCACTTTCTGATTGGGTTCCCCATCTCCCCTCCTGTAGCCACCCAATCCCTCCCTACAAGGGCTTCTTTGGCAATCTTTCCCCGTCACCGGGCTTAGTGGTACAATGAGACAAGCAGCACGGAGCAGCAGCCCCTCCCTCTCACAAACACACCTTGGGAAAGAAGAGAGATTGCTCCTCACAGCCTCCCACACACAGTACAGAGGGACCCCTTGTCCTCATCAGCCTCGGGCCGGAGGGCAAGTCCCACTTCCCAGCCTGTCCCACAACCAAGCACTTGGTGATCCTCTGATCAAAGCTTCCTGGCTTGAAGGCTCTGCCAAGGGCAATGAGTCCAGGCTCCTAACAGAGCAATAAAAATAAAATCACTAGTTCCTCCATGCCCACCTTCCTTCTTTTACTTCTCCAGTGGCTGAAGGAATAGAAACTGACTTCCAGGAAGTGGCCCTTAAGGAAAGGGGCAGGATGGTCCCTTCTGATGGCTAGAAGGTGGGCACAGTGGACTTGACCGCGGAAGCTGCAGCAACTGTCTTGGGCTATGAAGTAGACTCTACATGATGGAGGAGCCCGAGCAACAAATTAGAAGGAGCCTGGGATCCTGACAATCACAGAACTGCCTTTCCAACCCAGGCGCATTTGCCTCCTGTTCGTTGCATGAGAGAGAGACGCGCCTGATCTTGTTCAGCCAATGTCACCAAGCTCTCTGCCTGTCACAGCCAAACCTCACCCTGGGAGTCCAACGCTGGGCTTGAGGGCCTGCTTTTCTTTGGAAAAAGTATTTTCTCAAAATAGTCAGGATTGAAGGATGAGTGGAAAGGAAACGACTTTTGCATTGTGATTTGATATACTTTACCGGTGTTCGTGCATTCCTCAAATCATCTCACCTGCCCCAGAGGGTATCTGCCTCATGCTGAGAGAGACCACAAAGATTTCAAAGTCAGCTGAACCTGGGGAAGAATTTGGTTTCTAAGATTCACTAGCTGTGTAGCCTTGAGCGAGTTATCCAGTATTTCTGAACTTCAGCTTCCTGTTTGGCTAAGGGAGAATAATAATGTCTGTGTTGAAGAGTTCAGCTAGCAAATTTTTATTGTACATCTGCCATCCGCATGACATTATGCTGGAAATACCGTGGAAAAAAAGACAGAAAGGCCTTGACCTTCATGGGGCTTGAAGTCCAGAGGCAGAGAGGTGATAAGAAAAGCAACTAAATCAACAAACAAAATAATCACAGTAAACGGTTTGCTGTAATGGGACCTAACAGATTGTGGGTGCCCCAGGAACTGGGGGATCATCCCCTGCAAACACTAAAAGAATAACTCCTGTAAACCTCTGAGCACACGCCTCTCCCAGAGGCTGCCAGTCCTGCTCCATCATGGGGGAGCCTGCCATTAACAAAGCCCAAGTGCCCCCCTTCCCGCGACCCTTACCCCCTGCAGACTGTGTACAGCACCTACCAGGGTGATCCCGTCTGTGCTTTCTCTGTCCATCTGAGGATGGAGGGAGGGGGGAAGGGGAGGAAGAAAGCCTCACACAGACCGCCAGCAGGGAAAGCTATGGGCTGCAGACCCTGGCTGGCACAGACCCTCCCCTGAGCTGGCATTGTCCCTTTACATAATGGGCACCACCTGGGTCCCGGAGAAGGCAATTGGAGTCAATTAGTTGTCAATGAGCCCAAGCTGGAGTGGCACCCGGGCTCCCCTCCCAGGTACTAGCGTCGAGAGCTGTGTATCTTTCCCTCCTAATGACCTCTGTTGGTGACCTCTTCCCAATCTGGCAGGGCCCAGCAAGCCCACAGCTGCCACCATCGCGAGAAACTGGCTCTCAGAGCTAAGTGATCAGACCCCATCCACCGCTGTGTGCCTGGAGGAGCCAGGTGTGCACACTGCGGACAAGGTAAGCCACAGAGGGACTCTGCCAATTCTGTTTCCAGCTTTCGGCCTTAGAATTCCATTCAGTACAGAAAAAGACAGTCTCGAATAGGCGTGCTGCATAGTCCCTACGTGGGTACCATGGAAGCAGACATGTGGGCGAGAGCCTCTGTGGCTCTTTCCAATTGCCTGGCGTTGGGCAAGAGGCTTGGTTACCTACAGCTTTCATGGACATGATAACCATAGTACCTGCCTCGAGTGTTGGGGAAAGAGTAAGTGAAAGAATCCCTGGGAACACCTTTAGGAAATGTTCAGTGTGTGTTGACCGTGGCCCATCTTCTTCACGCAGCAAAAGTCATCGAGCATCTAACAAGAGCAATGACATATTCTCGGCTCTAGAAAGGCAAAGACACAAAGCGGAAGGACTGTTGAAGGTCATCTCATGTGGAGAGCACCCAGTCTTTAGGTCTAAACTGGGTGGAAGACTCTGTGATCTCCCCACCTGCTGTAGCACTTCGCTTTTGCCATGTAACCAACCACCTCAAAGCTAGTGACTTCCAGCGACAAAATGTCTCTACTTTCTCATGACTCTGTGGGTTATCTGGGCAGTTCTGGTTTGCAGAGCTGGGCGGGCCAGGACGGCATCAGGCACAGGGGCCAGGCTTCCACTGGGATGTCTGCAGCTCCTCTCCCCGTGGTGTCTCAAAGCCAGGAGCTAGGGCGGGCCGGTTCACTAACAACCGGAAGGCCCCACAGTAAGAGCAGACAAGCTCCGACCCACAAGCACTTTCCAAGCCTTTGCCTGTGACACATTAGCTCTCATTCCATCAGCCACAGCAGGTCACAAGGCCAAGGCCAGAGTCTGTGCGGGAGCAGACTACCCAAGAGCATGGAACAAGGGACACAAGAACAACAGAGGACCATGACTATCCCAAGCAACCATGCTGAGCCAGTTCTACTTTCCAGGAAAAAATAATGTGATGATAAAGAATCAGAGGAGGAGTATATGGGAACCGCACATCCTGCACTTCAGGGGTTCCCAAGTGTTGATCACTTCTCTGTGCTGGTCAGCTCGAGCTGCCCTAATGGAGCACCACAGGCTGGGAGCTTGAACAACAGAGGCTGGATCCTCATGGTTCTGGAGGCTGGAGTCTGAGATGGGGCGGGGTGGGGGGCGGCGTGCGGTGTGGTCAGGTTCCAGTGTGAGCGCCCTTCCTGACTCACAGGTAGCCACTGTCTCCCTGTGTGCCCACCTGGCCTTTCCTTTGTATGCAGGCAGGCATCCTTCTTAGAAGGCCACCAATCCGATTGGATTAGGACCTCACTTACCTGTAATTGCCTCCTAAAAGCCCTAATTCCAAATATAGTCCCACTGGTGTTTGAGGCTTCAACATATGAATTTGCCCAGGGGCGGGGCAGGGGAGGGCGCAATTCCATCCACAGCAATTCCTGATTTTTTTAATTTTGCACCTCCAATATAGGTGTATATATGTATACATTGTACGTGTTCCATTAGATAGAAATTTTAAGTAGATGAATTAAGGTGAAAAGTAATATTTTACGTGTTAATTTTGATGACTCTTTACTACTAATCATATTCTGAGGCACAATATGCACATAGAGTAGGTTTTGTTGTTAGCGACAGTGGATGTAAATCCATCTTTGAAGGGACCTCTATAATAATTTTAATTTGAGGGAGCGAGGGGATTGGCTTCTTGTCAGGTTTCATTTTTACCTCATAACGTGCTAATACAGAGCTTGTCCTGGCCGCATCAGCTCTACTTACTTCTTGCATTTTTTTTTTTTCAAATCCTCACCTGAGGCTATGTTTTTATTGAGTTTAAAGGGGGAAGGGAGGAGGGGAGAGAGAGACACCAAAACATCGATGTGATCGATCGGTTGTCTCCTATACATGCCCCGACTGGGCATCAGACCTCCAACCTACAAATGTGCCCTGACTGGGGACTGAACCCACAACCTTTTGGTGTAAAAGATAACGCTCCAACAATGGAGCTACCCACCAGGGCTTGTGTGTGTGTGTGTGTGTGTGTGTGTGTGTGTGTGTGTGTGTGTGTGTGTGTTTTAACCAGGACTTGTACTATTCGTATTGTCTTTACTCCTTAGTCTCTCCACAATCTATTAAAACCATTTTTCCATTTTATAAGGGTTAGTTTAGCTAAAACTAGATCATGTAATCTATAAATCCACTTAACCAAGCACAGGTAAGACCTCCAATGCCCCTGAGCTTTGATGCATAGGTGAGGTGACCGCCGTTGGCCCTGACGTCTGGAGCGCTTGGGGACCCACCTGTGCCTTGGGTGACCCAGGACTCACTGATGCACCCACTGAAGGAAATTACCAGTGCCGATCTGAATCTGAAAAGCCTAGGAAAGTATCACCACTTTCTTATTTTTTGGCACCCAGGCTCCACTGTGTTTCTCACAAGCCAGTAGATCATGTTAGACACACCGCTCGGAGACCATTGATTTGCTTTGTCAAAGACAAATATGAGGTTTCGCACAGAATATTAAGATACGAAACAATGCCTTATGCCCGGTGTCAGTGAGAACTGAATGGCTAGTATAAAGCATCGGGAGGGAGGGCCTGGTCTTACGTGAAGTTGGAAATCTATGGGATTGTGGACTATCTGCTCAAAAAAAACTAAGAAAGGCCTCAAATTTACATGAATGTGTGCCGCTCCAGGAGGACATTCCCAAGTTTCCCCCGGTCCCCCAGGCCATGCACTGGGCTTCTGGACCCTACTCCTTTGTTTATTAGCTCTCTGCAACAAATCGTCACAGACTTGGCCTTAAAACAACAGACATTTAATGTCCCGCAGTTCCAGAGGCAGGGGCCGCACGCCTTCTGGAGGCTCGGGGGTGGGGGGGGGGCTCCTCCTTTGACTGACTTCTGGTGTCCGTGTTCCTTGGCTCATGTCTTCCCAGGGCCTCTTCCTCCCTGTCTCTGTCTTCTCCTCGGGATCCCTCATCTGGATGTTAGTCATGGGGTTTAGGACCTACCTACCCAGACAACTCAGGATGATGTTGATGTTAACTCATCTCAAAACCCATAACTTCATCACCTCTGCAAAGACCCCATTTGCAAATCAGTTCACATTTGGAAGTTTTGAAGGTCGCCATTCTACCCACTGCACACATCTGCACCCCCCCCCGGCTCCCCCCACCACAATTTTAATGGATGAAGTGGGGCCTGGACGGAGAGTCAGGGCACAGCACAGACCAGGTTCTGTCTCTTCTTCTCACATGGCCGTGCACGGCTTCTCTGAACGCCATGCTTCACTACTAAAGGCTTCTCCCTGCAGAGAGGCACTTCCTCCTTGTGTTTCACAATTAACTCATGGTTTCCCACGTGCAGGAAGTGCCTGCAACTTAGAAAAGCAATCCCTGCTCTTTAAGGACCATTAAGGCTCCTTTCTCCTGTCTGTCCACTACCATTTCCATGCATTTCTTCTCCTCTAGAACTCTTCAAAGCATTCTCTAGGGAACTGGCAGCCTGGTTTCTGATCTCAGGGGAAGGACCCAGCCATCTGGGGTCTTATCAGTGGGCACGATAGCAGCAAAGCTGGGCCAGCCCTAGGGCAGAGTTCTCGCCTAACAGGGAAAGGAAGAGTGGGCTGGGGAGAGTTCCTCTCGGCCTCAGAGTCAAACCACTGTCAAGTTTAACCATGTGTCTGCCCCCTGATCAGGGTCATTGTGTTTAGCCAATAAGAATGCAAGACACCCAGGTGAATTTGTATTTCAGATACACAAGTCATTTTTTTAGAATACATATGTCCCATGCAATATTTTAAAATTACTTAAAATGCAGTAGAGTAATTAAAAACATACTTACATTTTTTAATTATTCATTATTTATCTAAAATTCAAATTTAACTGAGTACCCTACTTTTTCTCTGTCAGCCCTACCTATGATTTTTTCTCTCTTCCTTCTTTCCTTCCAAAAAGCCTTCGTTATGAGCCTCCTCCCTACCAAGTCCTGCACTAGACACGAGTGAAGTCTAACGCCTCAAGGTATTCACAGCATGGTGGGGCAGACCACCTAGGGGCAGATGCCTTTCACACCATGCGGTCCAACCCCCTCCTGATACATGTTCCTACAAACTGTTTAGGGACACAAAGGGAGAAACACTTTTGTAGGGGTAGAGGCAGATGAAGTGGGGGAAACGGGTTTGGGAACAGACGGGGTAAAGCAGTGGAAGGTGCTCGGGCTGGGGCGGGTGGGGGGGTCCTGCGGGAAGGCAGGGCAAGGGGAAGGTGGGCTTGTCCACCTTGCTCTGCAGGCATTGAGGTGACTCTGGCCAGGCAGGTGAACAGGAGCTGTGTGTGTTTGGAGGGGACGGGGATGCTGGCAGAGCTGATGTCAGGAGGGAAGGCCTGAAGTCTTGTTTGCAGTCACGTGTGAAGGGCCCTTTATACCATGCAGAGGAGTGGGGAGTTGGAACTCTCCGTGATGGGTCCTGGGAGGCTGAATCTACAGAGGAGCGATGCCAGACCATAGATGACAGCTGGACTCTGACCGAAACAACCTGGCCGGCAAGCCAAGCCACAGCCTCTGGCCAGAAAGGTCAGGACTGCCAGCTTCCCTACTTTTTGCTTCTGCTTCCAACTCAGGACCAAGCACATAAAATGCCCCCTTTCTTGTTACCGCCTCCAGCTTCCGAGGCCAGCGACCTCCAACCAGGGCACATCAGAAGTCTTCCTTTTGCTGCCGTGAGCCTTCACCACTCCCCTGCCTGAATTTGCATTCCTTGTTTTTCTCGTTCAAGTGGCCTTCATTTATTTCCTCGGCATAGACTGTACTTGCTGCTTTTTAAGAGATGGAAGGAGGAAATGGGAGTAGTTAGCCCTGTGGAAAGGGACACCCTGATGTGGGTGCTGATACAACTGCAGAGAGCAGAGGTGTCCAGAGCCAGAAAAATCTGCCTTTTGAGCCCCTTTGTGATAAACACTCACACACTCTTTTCATGTTTATATTCCCCCAAATATCCCCAAATTCTTTTCTATTCTAAATAAAGCCTTTGACTCTTTAAAGTTCAGTTTAAAAACAAGAGTATTGCTTAAGTTACCCTTAATTTTCTTTTGATTTACTATTTCATTTCCCCTTGTGGTAGATTGCATCATTGACTTCAATTTGCAGACCTTCCTTATATCTGTGCCCTCAGCCATTGGACGCTGCAGCTCCTCCCACTAGATGGGCGGAGCCTCTTGATGTTGAAATTGGCTGCGTAGCCTGCATCGGCCAATGAGATGTAAGTACAGGTTTGAAGCAAGTTTACTGGCCCCGCCTTAGCTCCTGCACCTCCGTGGTCTCTGTGAGAAGAATGTGCCCGGCTGTTCTGCTGGTCACAGGAGGAGGAGGACAGGCAGGTGGAGCTGGGCCACTTACCGCCAAGAATCATCTGGATCAGACAAACACCAAGTGGCCCACAGGCCAATGCTGAAATAAATGACTATCTTTATGCCTCTGGAATTTTCTGATTGCTTGTTATGTAGCACTTCTGTACCAATACTTGACTATCACACCCCTTGATTTCAGAATTTCAAGAAATTTTTCATTATCATGAACATGTGATTATTAATAGCAAATCCTACTGGTTGCCTACCCAAACCCACACCCTTGCCATCCTTTCCTGCCAGCAGAGCCCTGATTTATGCTCAGAGCAGTGCGCTGGAGCTGACGTCCTAGTGGTGGGGAAGGCAGAGGCAAACAAAACAAACGAGTATACATGAGTAATGACCAACTGGTGGCGCGAGGAGACGAAACAGTGCCCTTCAAGGTCAGCAGAGACCTCTCTGATCAGATGACCCTCAGGCCAAGAGCCAGCAGTGTGGAGAGCAGGCCACAGGTCCAGGGCGAGACATAGCGTGTGTGAAGGTCACGAGGCCTAACCAAGGACTGGGAGAATGCCCACATGTCTAGAGTGTACGGGGGAGGCAGAAGTGGGAGGGGTTGGCGGGGCCACTCATGCACGTACAGCCTTGAGTCACGGTGTCCCCTTGTCCCTGTGGGGCCTGCAGTAGCCTCTCGGCCCACGTGGCCCTCGAACAAGGGCCAAATCCACCTTACGTGGTATACCCCAGACTTGCTCTGTTGGATACATGGGCCTAAGTCACATGTCTGCACCAAAATTGTAGGAACTGTTCCAAATGAATTTCTCTTTCTCTTTCCTACACAGAGATTAAGGGTCTTGAAATTTGAATAAATCCCACCAGATTGATTGGATTAGATCATCTTAAAAGGAATGGGTGAAGTCAGGTAGCATTTGAATTGACTCGATTTTGAGCATGCCAAAACAGTGAGTCTGATGCCAAAGTGAGCTGGCCTGAAGGTGCCACCTTCCATTTGGTGGCTTGGCAGCCCTGACACCAGAGAAGAGAGGAGCCAAGGCAGGACAGAAGGAGAGAGAGGGAGCTGGGAGGACATCTCCTCCATGGCCCAGGACGAAGCGCTAAGTGGTCTCAGGTACTACTGTGCATCCTCCTGCCCTGCCGCGGGGAGAGGAGCCAGTGGAACCTTTCTGGTGACACAGCGACACTTTTAGGCACACGCCCTCTGACTCAGCAGTTTCACTGCAGGACACCACCAATGGATATACTCACAAAGGTGCATCAAGACATGCACAGGTGTTTGTAATCCCTAAATGACCTTCAGTCGGCCAAACCTGGCTAAATTGATTCTGTTCTATCCATACAATAGAATACTCTGCAGTGACTAAAAATAAGGAGGTAAATCGATATGGACTGAGAATAAAAGACTTCAAAGATTAAAAGACACTAGAGATTGTCAGCTCAGTTCAGCGACCCAGCCACTGAACATCTACTATGTGCCAACATTATGCCAGCCTAAGGAAAGAGCGAATACAAATGCAATTTTGTCCCTGCCCCCAGGAACAAGACAAACGTAATAATTCTCACAACTGCAGACAGGTGTGGGAGAGGGGCTTGAGAGGTTGGAGTCATGTGATGCAGGGGGAATAGCAAGATTCTCTATGGCCAGAGGGACTGGGAAGGCTTCCTGGAGGAGGTGGGAATTGATCTGGGGTACTGCAGAGGGTCCATTCCAGACCAGGCAAACAGCTTGAGCAAAGGTGGTGAAGCAAAAGAAAAAAGACTCGTGCAGGAAGAGAGAAGAGGCTGGACCTGGAATGCTGGGGTACGGGGGCGGAGGGAGAGGTGGGCAGGAGAGCCAGGAGGTTAGAGCTGGCAGTGGGAACAGGAGCTGGGCCTGAGGGTGCCGAGCGCCAGGCAGAGTTTTACACTTAATTCTGTGGACCCTGAACGTTTTGGAGTCAGGGGCAAAAGGATTAGAGCTGTGTTTGAGATTCAGGTTGATGACTATTTGGTTTGCAAAAGTCAATGTCACCCCCGCAAAACATCAAAGTGCCCATGGAGTAAGTGCCGGTACAAAGGGCAGGGAACCGCTTGGTGACCAAGTGGTCAGTGCTGGCTTTACAGAGGATGCAGCGGGACAGCAGGGCAGCGGGACTGGGGAACACGGTCTGCTGGGGTCTGCCACGGCCTTTGTCTCAAAGAATCCGCAGCCTGGGCACCTTGCGCCTAGGTGAGGATGCCTACCTCCTTAGCCTTGACCGTCTGCACTTGCCCACTGGTAGCGTTCCAGGTGACCCAGAGCCCACCCAGAATCAGCCTTCTGGTTATCCTGGGGCGGATGACAAGGCAAAGGCAGTCCAGGACCCCAGGCAGAGATGTTACCAGGCACGCAAAAGAGCTTCAGCATTACTCACTGTTAAAAAAGCAGATTTCCTGTCAGCCTTTCTGAAGAGGAAGTTTCTTGTAACTTCTCTAATCCTTCAGACCCCTATGCTGGTTCTTCTCTCCCTGAGGAACCTGCAGCCCCGTCCCCGGCGAAAGTGTCCCTTTACACAGCTGACAACAACACACCCAATGATTTAATAACTGTACTTCCAGCCAACCTTCTCCTCTGCCAGTTTCTAAGCCTGAGAGGGCTGCAGAGATCGATTAGAGGGAAGCTGTCTGCAAGAAGGCAACCACGTTATGAAAGTCTTGAGAGCGTCCCTGTCTAACCCAGCCACTCGTTCCATTGACACTTACTGAATATGCCAGGCATGCTTCCAGATAATATAGCACAGTGGTTATACGTGGACTCTGGAGCAAGACTGCCTGGGTTCATCTCTCAGTTCCACCACTTATAAGCTGTGTGGCCTTGGGCAAGTTAATTAGCCTCTCTGAGCCTTAGGAATAATAATATTACCTACCTCATAGGTTTTGAGGATTACATTTTTTATATACATATAAACTTCTGAGAACATACACCCACACAACACTTGCACATAAATGTTCATAACAGCCAAAAAACAGAAACAACCTAAATTTCCATCAAGTGATGAACAGAAAAATAAAATGTGTCATATACATACAGCAGATTATTCAGCAATCAAAAGAAGTTCTGACATATGCTACAATAAGGATGAGCTTTGAGAACATTACGCTCCGAAGCCAGTCATGAAGAACCGCATATTGTACGCTTTCATTTCTATGGAACTCGTGGAACTAGGAAATCTAGAGAGAAAGAAAGTACATTAGCTGTTGTCTGGGGCTGCCGGGGTTGGGAGGGCGACCAGGGGTGACTGCTGCTAAGCCCAGGGTTTCCTTGTGGAGTCATGGAAGTGTTCTCATCGACTGTGGTGCCGAGTCCCCAACCCTGTGAATATACTTATGGAAGCCACTGAACTGCCCTCTGGCCCCGTGAATCGCGTGGCACGTGAGTCTCAATAAAGCTGTTTTTAAAACGTCTTGGAACAGTGCTCCGTGTTATTCGGCGCTGGGTAAACGGGAATAGAGATGCTGAGCGGGTCCTCTGCATCCTAAAGCTTGCATCCACCGTGTTCACGTCTGCATCTGCTCCTGCGCAGCGCAGCGCTGATGCTGAGCCGGCATTCGCCGTCTCCCGTGAGGCTGTGCACACTCTGTAAAGTCCAGCCGTGTGGCCCCACGTGAAGGTGTGCCTGGTGCGTGTGGCCAGGGCTGTCTGCCTGCCCGCATTTGCTCTGCCTGACGAGGCACACCCTGTCCTGGCCCGCATGGCCAACTCACCAGCTTTGCCTCTGCATTTTCTCAGCTGCCGATCTAGCTTTGCCTCATGCTCTCAGAGGCCCTTGGCCCCTCACTTTTCACACCCACTCTTGGATTTGACAATGCATCTGCTTCTCTGGGGTGGACCTTCAGCTCTCAGGGATAGGCTCCAGGCCCCCAGCCTGGGGATGGGATGGTGCCAGTGAAATGGGGCCACCACATTATCAGGGCATTGCCAAGGTTCCAAGGGCACCAGTTCTGGGAACATAGAATTCACCAGAAGAACTCCAGTGCAGAGCAAATGAAGAGGAGAACTTACCTCCCAGGAGCAATACCTGGGTTCACAGAACAGGATGACCGCAAAGCTGCATTTCCAGGCAGGCTCAGGGCACTGTTCCAGGATGGCAGGGCACCGACTCTGGCCCCATCCAACCCAGCTTTCCACAAGGGTGACCAACCGTCCCAGCTTGCCAGGGACTTTCTCAGTTTTAAAACTCAAAGTCCCAGCTCCTAGGAGCCCCCTTGGTCCCAGGAAAACTGAAACGGTTGGTCACTGTAGTTCCACAGCTCAATGGAAGGGGAGTTCTCCCACCGTTGTGTCCCCCAGGAATCAATGACACTCTTCCTCCTCCTCCCCCACCTCTAGTGCTCCTCCCTCTCCCCCTCCCACTTCTCTCTCCTCCTGCCCTGGTAACAGCCAGGGTGGAAGCCATACTGACAGAAGGCCAGCGCCAGCATGCAGTCACCCACACCCAGGGAGCTCCCTCTCACATCCAGAGGGGCTGCAGGACAGCCCACGGTGCCCGTGCCCCACCAGAGCAGTAGCCCTGAGAGGAGAAGAGGGTTGTTTCCGGGAATGAGGGGAAGAGGGAAAGGCAGGGGGCCCGAGCCGCAACTGCATCCTGCCAGAGGGCCTGAGCTGGGGTGTCTGCCCTCCCGAGTCCCCAGCCAGCTCCCAGCCCGTCTGCAACTGCCACCTGTGCCCTTGTCACCCCTGGTCTGTGCCTCTGCATCACACACCTGCCGGGGTGACAGCAGTTACCTATCTCCCTGTGCAGGGGGCCAGCAGTCACGAGGTGGAATGAAGCTGGGGGAAGGGAGGTCGGCGAGCAGGGTGATGGGCAGAGGCCAGCGGCCGGCGTGGCTCACTCCCAGCACCGAGGGTTTGCAGACAGTGAGCATCACGCTCTGGAGCAGAGAGCAAAGAGCCACCGAGGAGAGGCCTCCGTAGCTCTCCCCTGGCTGTTTCTGAGGCCAGCCTCCACGTCTGGGAGCACTAGTCACAGTGTGTGACTTCACAGAGGCCACAACTACAGGCCCCGCACCCAGGAAGCGATTCACCACTGTGTGTTCCCCCCCGGTCCCGGGGCCCCCCTCCGTCCCATGAGTCTGACAACCAATGCGGTTATGGCCCCGGTCGGCCTCACCCTTGGGCTCGTCTCCCTTCTTCCCCCTCTCTTCCCGTGTTCGTGCAGTGGACAGGAAGGTGTGGTCTGGTGGCTGAACTAGTGGCCGTGGCCACATGGAGGGCAGAGAAAAGCCAGAAGAGAGTGGACAAGAAGTGGCCGGTGCTCTGCAGGGAGACAGGCGCTGCTGGTCAGAGGAGCCAGAGCAGGAGGGGGGCACCGAGGGGGCTGGGAGGAGGCCCCACGCAGACACAGACGCGAATGTAAAACTGTATCGCACATGGGCCGCGTGCCCGAGCTCTGGAGTTCGAATCACCTGTGGGGTCTTGGCTGCGTTATTTAATTTCTCTGAATCTCATCTGAATTTCCTTATCTGAAAAATAAAGATAAATTATCTGAAAAATAGAGATCCACTGATAATGAAACCTCAAAGGATTACAGTAAGAATCAAATGAGACAGTATAGAGATTGCACATAGCACACAGGGGATACTATAGATATAGGGGTCGTTGTTTTATTAGAAAATAGATACATCCCCTTTGGAATTAGGAACATCACCTCCAGGGAGCCCCCCGGGCTTTCTTTTAAGCATCTAAAAGTACGTTTTGGGGAAAGAGGGCAGAGAAAGGTATACTGGAGGGAATAAAGATAAGGAACAGGGACAAGCATGCATTTTGTCCCTCCCTGGGGCCAGGCCCTGTGCTAGCCCCTTGATACGCCATACCTCACTCTATCTACCCCATGGCCCAGAAAAGGAAGACATGCGAGTTGACCCAACAGAACTATAACCCAGCCTCAGTCCCTGGTCCTTGACTTGTTCCCTGGAATTCAATGTAGGGACATGCAAGGCCCAGAAGGGAAACTAGATCAGCATGGGCTTTCGGTAGCAGCTCGGACACAAAGCCCCGGGCTCCTCAGCATGGAGAGTAATCGCTCTTTTCTCTGGCCACAGGGTTGTGAACATCCAAAGGTCACTGCACATTCTTCCTTCAGCACAGAGCAGGGACGGGAAGCTATTTCCAGGTGTGAAGCAGGAACGTGGGCTGGTGCCTGTCGCATGGGAGGGCAAACACTGGGCTCACGTTTGGGTTAGAGACTGAGCACCTTCCTCTTCAACACACAGCCCATTCCCTGCGCTGGGTCGTGGGTACCCTGTGAGGTGGGGTTCTGCAGCGGTCTGCTTGGCTTGCCACAAATGGCTCTTTGCCATGGCAACAGGCACTTCAGAGATGGAGCCTGCTCGGATGGGGACCTGCTCTCTGGGGACGTTTCAGGCTTCTTTTTTTCATTTTTATTGCAGTTTTTCCATTACCATTGAGTCCCCTTATACCCACCCCCACCATTACCACACTGTTGTCCGTGTCCATGGGCCCTTTTCCTTTCTGCTCAATCCCTCCACCCCACGCCCCCCTTAGCGGTCATCCTGCTCTCCATCTATGAGTCTGTCTCAATTTTCCTTGTTGGTTCAGTTCGTTCATTAGATCCCACATGTGTGAAGTCATATCGTGTTTGTCTTTCTCTGCCTGGCTTATTTTGCTTAGTATAATGTTTTCCAGGTCCATCCATGCTGTCACAAAGGGTAAATTCTCCTGTTTCACAGCCTAGTAGCATTCCATTGTGTAAATGCCCCATCGTTGTTCTGCCCACTCACCCACTGACGGGCACCGAGGCTGTTCCCTACCTTCGTGATTGTAAATAACGCTACAATGAATGTAGCAGGTGTTTATGTTCTTTCAAATTAATGTTTTGGGTTCCTTCGGATATATTCCCAGAAGTGGGATCACTGGGTCAAAAGGCAGATCCATCTTTAATTTTTTGAGATATCTCCATACTGCTTTCCACAGTGGCTGCACCGGCCTGCATTCCCACCCACAGTCCAAAAGGGTTCCCCTTCCTCCACATCCTCGACAGCACTTGTTTGTTGATTTATTGATGATAGTCATTCTGACAGGTGTGAGATGACGTCTCATTGTGGCTTTAATTTGCATTTCTCTGATGATTAGTGACATTGAGCATCTTTTCATATGTCTATTGGCCACCTGTGTGTCCTCTTTGGAGAAATGTCTATTCAGGTCCTTTGCCCATTTTTTAATTGGGTGGTTTGCTTTTTTGGTGTTGAGTTTTGTAAGTTCTTTAGAAATTTTGGATATTAACCCTTCGTCAGGTGTATCTGTGAACATGTTCTCCCATTCTGTGAGTTGTCTTTTATTTTGTTGATGTCCTCCTTTGCTGTGGAAAACCTTTTTAGTTTGATGTAGGACCACTTGTTTATTTTTTCTCTTGTTTCCCTTGCCTGGGGAGAGAGCGCCAATAAAAAATTGCTACAAGCAGTGTCCGAGACTTTGCTGCCTATGCTTTCTTCTAGGACTTTTATGGTTTCAGGTCTGACATTTAAGTCTTTAATCCATTTTGAACGTACTCCTGTGGGCGGTGTACGAAGGTGGTCCTGTGCAGTTACCCGCAGAATTCGCGGGGGAGGATGGCGGGACGGGGGCCCAGCACTCTCCATTTCCCCTTCTCAGTGGGAGCCTGTATCTCCTGTTTTCTTTCTCCAGAATATCTGGATCAAGGGGTAATGGATGTGAAGTGAAAGAACACAAGGCCCAGCCTCTCTGAGACTTCACCTGCCACAGAGGGTCTTTCCCTGAACTCCTCCCATCAGCAGCTACCACAAAGGTAAAAACAGACACAGTACCCCCCATCTTGCCCTCAGAGCCCCTGGGGGCACCAGGGCTGTGGCAGTTCAACTGAGTGTGGCCCCAAAGATCCCACAGAGATGGAGTGCTGGGAAGGGAAGGAATCTTCTGAAGGTTCCGCAACCGCCCCTCACTTCTCAACAGCTCTCCCCTCTCCTCAGGGCCAAGGCCATTCTTCCAGGGCTTCAGGCCAAACCTTGGGCCAGACCCCTCTCTTCTGTTCACATCTCACAGCCAACCTGTCAGTAATTCCTCTGGACTCCAGCCTCCAAACTGCGGTCCCCCCCACCTCTCCCTGCCACCCCCCCACTGCTCCCGGAGCTCTCCACGGAGAAGCGAGGGCAAGTCCCTGGTGGAGGTCAAGCCATGTCCTCCTCTGCTCCAAGCTCACCAGGGCTGCCCCACTCACCCGAGGAAAAGCCACCGCTTGGCTCTCGAGGCCCTGTGTGACCCGTCCCGGCTGCCACTCAGACTCGGGCCACCACTGGCCCCTCACCCAGTCTGCCCCAGTCCTGCTACCTTCATAGTGTCTCTGCCCAGGTGACCCCTCCCTGGAGAGGGCTTCCCCAACACCCCGTGGTGGCGGCTGGGCGGCTCCTCCTGTCACAGAGGGCTGCCCTCTGCTGTCAGTGCCTAGGACAGATGGCTCAGCTGCTTCACTCAAGGTCACACCTCCCCCCCACCACCCGACGGAAAGCTTGTCTCTCTTACCCCAAATTGGAACGGCCCTCAGGGTCATCCGATCTCAGAACTCTGAGTGGGATGGCCGAGCCTGCACCGCACTCAGCTTCTCCCGGGCCCGACGCTGCTTCCATCCTTTCCTCCGTCTCTCCCTTTCTCCCTCCCTCCCTCCCACCGGTGTGGGGCAAATCACCCTAAGACATCAGCTGCTGCCTTACTGTCCCTTGGGTGGGAGTCTTCTGCCAAACCGATGGGTTCAGGTCCCAGTTCTATCCATCATTAGCCATGGAACTTTGGGCAAAGGCAATCACCCCTTGGTGCCTGTTTCCCCGCCTGGACAATACAGTGATGATAGCATCTACCTCTACATTCCTTCAAACCTTCTCGAAAGGCCTCCCCAGGCCGTTCCATTCCCGCGGTCACCCCCTGCTCTGATCTCTCCCCTGAATCCTGTTTGCTGCTCTGCCTTTGTGCTCCTGTGGCCTTTGCCTAACCTTGGGACACCCACCCCACCCTGAGAGGGCAACAGTTTGCACGGGTGATTTAGAAACACAAAGGACAGATGGACCCACAAAACAGGTGTAGAATTAAATCCTGGATGTGCCTGCTCTCAAAAGAACCCAGCCCTGCCCTGGCCTGTGTGGCTCAGTTTTTTCTTGGGAACATAATCCCGTAAACCAAAATGTCATGGTTCAGTTCCTGGTTAGGACACCTGCCTGGGTTGCGGGTTCAGTCCCCAGTCAGGTGTGGGGCTGAAAAAAGGCCCTAGCTGGTGTGGCTCAGTGGATTGAACACTGGCCTGCGAATCAAAGTGTCGCTGGTTCGATTCCCAGTCAGAGCACATGCCTGGGTTGCAGGCCAGGTCCCCAGTAGGGGGCATACGAGAGGCAACCACACATTGATGTCTCTCTCCCTCTGTTTCTTCCTCCCTTCCCCTCTCTCTAAAAAAAAAAAAAGAAAAAAAGACTACTACTCAGCTTCTTCTTCATTACTGACACCTTTAACACTTCAGACAGATGCCCCACTTTACTATGCAGGGTACCCGGCATCTCAAACAGCCCAGTACCCCTCTGCGTGTCCAGCACGGCAGGTGCTTAGGACAAGACACCATGCACAGGGTTCTACCCCTCCTACCTCCCACACAACACACGTGTGCACCTCCTCACAGTGGGAAGCCTGCCACGTGCTTCCCCAGGAGGGCAGGTATCCTAGAGGCAGCCTGGATTTTCTTATAATGGCATTTTTTTTTCCTTTATATGAAGCTGGATCAGTCCTGACCAGCCCTGACCTCTCACTGGGCTTCGTCCACCTGCTCCTCTAGCCAGACGGGGCTGGGGGTGGGTTCCAGGCTGGGTGGGGACTGGATGTGTTTGTGACCTGGCCTCTCTAGCATGACACCGGAAACCATCAGGGGATGGCAGGCACAGCCCTGACAACTCAGGTCAGCCGTTCACCTGAACAGCCCAGCCCATGGTCAGGGGGTCCAGGACGAAGCGCACAGTCCCCCGACACGTGACATCGCCAGTCCTCCCCTCCAGGAAAAGGAAGAGCCGGTCCTGCCTAGACACGCACAGTCAGAGGCCATGCAGCAGCTGCCTGCTGGAACACCCTGGCCCAGGCCTGTGGGCTCGCACACCTGCCAACACCTTGCCTGTGTTTGTCCTTTGCAACGGGTAAGCATCCAGCTGGCAAGTCCCTGGGGACAGTGACAAGGAAAGGAAAGGAAGGATGGCTGACAAGGGGTCAGGAGTAAAAGCTGATTGGCCCAAACAAAGACAGGCCACACCTGGAGCCCTCCCCACAGCCGTGGTCAGGGTGCCTTGTGTTTGGCCGGCCTCCCATGCTGCTCCAGGCCCAGGCCTTCCCGGGAGTTTTTCACCCTCCATTAGACACCATCTGGTGGTGCCGCTGAAGGCCTGGAAGGCAGCCAGGAGCTGGCACAGTCCGAGCCAAGATTTACTGGCCTGTGTGCTGGCCCTGGCCCCAGGGACCTCGGCTCTCTCCTGATTCCGTGGCGGGCGAGGGTTCCGGTTGCCTCCCAGGCTCACAGATGGGCCCACGCAGGAGGGAGCCACATGGCCGGGTCCTGTTGTGGTTAAATGCAGCTCGTCAGTTTTATCAGCAAGATGCTGCTTGGCTGGCGAGAACACACCTGCCCCCAGCAGCGTTGGTCCTGGGAAGACTTTGGATTGGAGGGGCTTTTTCCTGGGGCTTGACATCCTCTCTCAGACCTCACAGGTCCCCTCTGCACCGGCGGTGGCGGGGGTGGGGGGGGGCCTCAGGGAAAACCCATAGGGTATGTCAGCACACAGAACCCGAGGCCAGGAAGCCCAGCAACCCATGCTCCCCCAGGGCCAAGGGCCAAGGGCGAAGCAAGACCTCTCCACTGGCAGCTGATACCCCCAGGGCTGAACTCTAAGAACACCCACCGGGGGCCAGCAAGCTTTGTGAGAACCCAGGGCATGAACAGTCTAGGCTTTGCAGGTCAAGTGGCAAGACTGAGGATATTGTGTAGGCACTTGTATAAATATTTAAAATTTAACCACTTAAAAAGGTAAAAAAATACAAAGCCATTCTAGTTCACAAGCCCTATAAAAACAAGTGGCGGGCCAGATTTGTCAGCCCTGCAGTCCTGTAGGCCAGGAAGCCAGCAGGCCAGGAGGCTGCCTGCAGCTCCCCTCCAAGGCAGAGCCTTAGACACGGAAGCCACGCGAGTCGGGGGTAGCTGAGCCCGCACAGCCCCTGTGCACACCTGCCTCTGTTGTGACACCTTACATGGGGGACCAGGCCCGCCCATGTGTGACAGCTCCCCCCTAGCACTGGCCTATAACCCATGACATGCTGAGACTCCCCTCTCCCTTTAGGACCCCGCTTGGTCCCACAGGCCCCCCGAGCTGCACGGCAGTGGGGCTAGCATGACCCCTAATGGTCCTCACTGACAATGCTGCCCCTACCCCCAGTTCGGCCCAGGCTCACTGTGGTCCCAATATCCCCCTAGCCAGTGCCACGGCCAATGCCGGGCTGAGCTTGTCTCCCCAACTCCCTCTCTCATAGGTTACTCGGTCCCACCAAACTCCTTAGTCCATCAGGGAGACGCATTGGTGGTTGGCACCAGTGCCCAAGCCCAGCCTGCCCAGAATCCATTTAGCCTCATGTTGGGACCCTCACCCCATCTTACAGGGGAAAGTCAGAGGAGACACCTGGGGGTGACACCTGGCCTGGGGCCCTCGGAAGCAGAGCCAATCACTCAGGCTCGCTCTGCCCCACCTCCCAATCTGGGAACCTCGGTGAGCACCACACCCAGCCTGGGTGCCCGGAAGTCAGGCACTGCACTGGGGGGTCTAGCGTAGGGCATGAATGGCCTGGCACCCACGTCATCCTCAGCGGCTGCCTAGACAATCCGTGTGTGAAACCGAAGCCCAGAACCAGGGCGAGCTGGGAAGACAGCAGTGGAGAAACCCCATGGGAAGGCGAGTGCAGCCTCCTGGAGCCGATAAGGAGGGAGCCCGGTGAGCCTGGGAGGGAGGCCCCACCTCGTTTCTCAGGGCCGTGCCCATGGGGCTGTCACACAAAAGTGGGGGCAGGTGGGGGCACAGCAGGACTGACTATATCCAGTGTCCTTACAACCCCCACCCTCCCTGAGTGGAAACATACTTTCCCTTAGCTGCACCTGGCCACGGGCTCCCCCCACCCCTGACCTAGCTTCAGTTGGGGTGGCTTTGGCCGCAATTAACAGCTGAGTAAACCTGGTTTAATCAACACAGTTTACATCCCGAGTACTGAGGTGCTGGAGGTAGGAGGCTCCAGGGGGTTCACAGCTCTGTGATGTCCGGTGTCCGGGCTCCAGGCCACACCCTTCAGGAACCTGTCACGTTGGCCTTGCCTCCCTGGCTGCAGGCATCACCTCCCCAAACAAGGGCATCCCGAAGTGGGGCAGGGGAGTGGTCTTAAGCCCCAGGAGACTTTCCTCAAGTTCAACTGGCTGGAACTGGGTCACGTGCCCAGCCCCGAAGCAGTCGTTGGCAAAGGCAAGAGAGCTGGGCTCCAGCCAGGCAGACCCCCACAGGGGACACTGCACCCCATGCCTGCGCCCAGCTGGGGTTCTGTTGGAAGGAAGAGGGTGGGAGTGAACGTTCGGTTGGAAACCCATTGCGCTGCCAGGCCTGGTTGGGATTTTCGCTTTTTTAGCTTCTGCATTATTTTTCACTAGAAAGATTACACTGTGAAAACAAGTGAGTCACCATGCCCTTCTGACTGAAGCCTGGTGGATTGTCAGTGCTTGGGTCCAAATTCCCAGGGAGACACAGATGCCTGGATGCGACAAGGCAAGGAAACATTAGGCTGCCCTTGGAAAGGCTGAATGTCACCATGCCAGGAGCTGGGACACTGGGTTCATGGAGGGGTGGGGCTGGGGACCCATGCGTAGGGATCTGGTCATTTATAGCTTCTATGCATTCGCCATGTGACAGGAACTCAGCTAAAACATGAGAGAAACAGTCCATAAACATTAAGAAAAAAACTTGAATTGTCCAAAACGTCATACATGGCTCCAACGGGGAGGGTAGCCACCTCCTGTCCCATCCAAGTCACTGTAATGGTTCAAAAAGCCCTAGGAACAGCAGGCCAAGGGGTAGGTTATTGGCGTTCTGACCCTAGAGGAGCCCCGGCTCAGCCTCAGTTGCCTCATTTGTGAAATAAGCATTTAGTGTCAAAGGTCAATGTCTTTGCCACTCTGATCCAATGTGACTTCAACCTTGAACCACAAATGACAAACAGGATGCAGAGTCCTGAAACCAGCAGCCCCCTAGATCCTGGTAGTTGCCTCTGGACTGATAGAGATAATGCAGGGATGGTGGTGCTGATGGGGATGGGGATGATGTGATGATGGTGAAGATGTGGTGATGGCGGTGATGATGATGATGCTGATAAATAATGGTGACACATAGCACACCGAGTACTCGCTACCCACGTGCCAGGCAGTGTCCTCATGTATTTCCTCATTTAAGTCCCTCCGAAACTCTGTGGAATAATCACTTTTATTATCCCTATGTAACCGATACAGAAACAGAGGCTTAAGGAGGCGCCTGTCTATGCTCACCGATTATAGACAGAATCGTCTCTCTCCAGAATTCCTACTCTGGCCAAGCCCTCCCCCCGCCCGCCCCCCTGCAACGTGAGCGTGTTCGGAGACAGGGCCTGTACAGAGGTAACTGAGGTTCAACGAGGCCACGAGGGTAAAGCCTATCAGATAGGACTGGTGTCGCTGTCAGGAGAGAAGGAGACACCAGGGATAAGCTCACACAGAAAAGGCCGTGTGAGGGCACCGCGAGCGTGTGGCCACCTGCAGGCCAAGGAGGACGCCTCGAGAGAAGGCGAACTTGCACACACCTCGGTCTTGGGCGCCCAGCCTCCAGAACTGTGCGAGAATAAACCTTGGGAGTTTAAACCGCCCGGTCTCGATACTCGGCTATGGCAGCAGGAGCTGCCGAATAATCGCCCAGTGGTAAAGCCAGCACTGGAGCCAGGCAATCTGACTTCAGAGCCATGTTCTTAGGGACCTCATCATGTACAATTCAACCTTTTAATTGGAGAGGCGGGCAGCGGATAGCCGTATGGCTGGTCTGTGTGTGCAAAGCACACAGATGGTCAGATCTACCCCCTTGCCTCCTTCCTTTACATGACAAAGGACAGTCCGTTCGGGACTAGCCAAGACCCATGTTTTGAGTGGCAATGGTCACAGGGAAATACGGGCCAGAGTACATGGGGGTGGCTGGAGCCATCTGGGGAATGAGCAGAGCTGGGTTATGTCTACAATGCTGCAGGCACCAAAAAGATTTCAGTCAGAGATTTTAAATGTTCTCACCATCTGCTTCCTAGGGAATAGTCTTGGATGCTGCCCAAATCAGACCTGGATTGAAACCCTGCCTTTTCCCAGGTGTGGGACCTTGGGCACCTCACTTCACCCTCAGAGCCTCAGTCTCCCTGTATGTCACACGGAGGCCATCACTTGACCCTGCAGCAGTGCTGTGGGGATGAAGAAGTGAGCACGGGAAACAGCTTCACAGATGGTCTTAATTCAGTAACGCCTCAGCCAAGGGAGCACCTGAAACCCCCCTGACTTCATCAAAGCAAAGCCCGCGGTTACAAACCCCTGGCAGGCAGCCACCAGCCCTTTCTGGAAGGAGCTGGGTGTAAATTATAGATCACAGCCTGTCGTCCGATCAGCTGCTGCTCTGGTTCTTGTCTCCCCAAGAGCACTGCCCATGGCCCAGGGGATCTCTGTACCCCTGCGGTGCCCACCTCCTACCCCCAGCCTTCCTTCCCCCCAAAGACTAAGTGCTCCTTGGGCTGAGGTTGAGGGGACCCCCAGAAGGGCTCCCAGGAAGCTGCCCTCCCATCGGCCTCCAGGGCTGGAGCCGGCCACCACCTGAGTCCCAAGCCCAGCTCCACTGAGCCCACCCACTCCAAGAGGGAAACAGTCCGGCCCATGAGACCCAGAAGAACAGCATGCCCCTCAAAAGTCTGGGGAATTTTGTATTTAAGATCGGGAGGCTGTGAGAGGCCACAGTGAAAGCAGTCCTGTTTCCATCGGTGGGGTCTGCCTGCCTGAGGGGACTGAGTGAGACTCCTGGTGTCCTTCCTGCAGCGGCCGCCGGTGTCCCCCCAACACCCCTCACAGACATCCGGGCCATGTTCTGGGCCACTCACAGCACCGGGCTTTCTCTCTCTTCCCTGGCTCCTCTCCGAGCAAACCACCTGTGCGTGGGTGATGTCCAGGTCCACATGGATCTCCACCTGGGAAATCCAGGGTTCTGCTGGAAGAAGGCAGGCCCGGGAGCCAGAACTGAAAGGAAGCAAGCAAGCCCTGCCTCGTGACTTTGGAGGAGTTAGTTCCCCCCTAAGCTCCATTGTCCTCGTCAGTAAAAGTGGAGATACCGGGTTGTCATAGGCATGAAATAAGGTAATGCGTAAAGATGAATGGCCCAGGGCAGGCAGGATGGAAGCCTGATACAGTGGTTAGTGAGCATGGAGGCGGGCCTGGGCCACAGTGAAACGGGCGCGGGCACAGGATGCAGGGGTCTCAGCGGGAGGGCTCCTTTAAGTCTGTGGCCTGGCACCACACTTCCTGCACTGATAATACGGGTAGGTAAAACTAAGACATCCAAAAAGCCCTGAGTTACCCAACATTTGCATCAGTCTTCATGAGGGATGGAAGGCGCAGGGTCCAGCCTGCAGAGGGCGTAGTTCCTGGTTTGGCTGCGCTTCTTCAACGCATCCTCACCGCTCATGTGAAATGCTGAGGCTCCGCAGTGGGTCCTTCCGCGCCAACCTCATCACAGAGCCGTGTGGGGACCAGGTGACACAGGGAAGTGGAGGAGCTTGGTAAACTACGGGGGACCTGACCGCTCCAGAGATGGTGCTCAGCGTCAGGACCATTACTATTAAGTCCCATGCGTCTTTCTACACTCTCCCCGCCCCGCCTGCCCACCCCCATCTCCCAAACCCTCCTAAGAAGTGGAGTCTCTCCAAATATTTAAAGTCTCCATGAAATATATTCAGTTGCCACTTGATTCTCTGGCTTCATACCTTTGTATTTGAAACAAAGCAAAATTATTTAAAACAGCAGTTGGTAATAAAGTGCTCTGTGGCAAGACCTGCTCACCTTGCCTACATTTCAGCTTTTTAAACAAAACCCACAAATCACCCACCACCACTTGCATCGAATTAAACTGTAAGGAGAATTAGGAAACAGCTCGAATTTTAATCAATATTTACCTTGGCCATGAGAAAAGAGTTTCCTTCTTTGGCCTGTATCTAATCGAGAGTGTTAATTATCTTGGTTACATGCTAGCAAATTAATTATGAACTAATGAAGTTAAAGGCGGTCATTTGTTAAGGAAAACTGATTACATATTGTTAGCTCTGGGGGATTAGATGAAAAACCACTGTCATGAAAACAGCTTTAAAAATCAGGCCCGATATTTGATTTGTGAGGTTGCCGGGCCGAAAGGATAAATACAGAGGCACCCACAGCATCCCAGGCGCGGCCTGCAGGGCCTGCTTGAAGCCACCGTCACCCTACCCTCCACTGAGCTCTGGTCTTAGAAAGGTCAGGGGGCAGAACACTCAGGCTTGGTCAGGAGCTGGTCATCAAAGTCAGGGCAGACAAGCCCAGCAGGCTGGTCCACTGGCTTCCCGTGCCCTCCCATCCCCCAGCCAGGCCTGCGATGCAGGAAGGAGGGACAGAGTAGCTCACTGGCCCAAAAATTCACTCAAGGCTGTGACTAAGTGAAGGAGACACTGTTAGTCACCTGCGAACATCCCTTCTCCCTTCCTCCCTTAGAAACGGAACCCTTGTTCAATGCCAGGTGGCAATGGGCCTAGCTAGGGCACTACATTTCCCAGCCTCCCCTGCACCTGCATGACTAAATTCTGGTCAATGGAACCAGAGCAGAGGTTGCTGGGTGTGATTGCTGAGAACAACAGAAAGCTGGGGAGCACATTTTGCTCTTCCCTCTTCCTCTTTTTCCTGCCGGGGATGCAGATGTGATGGCTGGTGCTCCCACAAGCATCTCGGAGCAGAGGCAACCGTGAGAATGGAAGCCACTCGCTGACAGTGGTGAAGCAGAAAGGCAGGAGGAGCCTGGGTCTCTGATCACTGGGCAGCTCCACACTAGCCCTGGCGTCTGCCTCCAAGGAAAAGCTAAACACTCAAGGGGATGTGTTTGCACCACGGTTTTTATCGGGGTGAGGGGTGGGGGTGTTTCAGGAGGCTCTTTGCTCAGAACCGAGTAGTATTTCTCACTCATGCCGTGAGAGGTATGGCTGCCTCAGGCTTAGCAGTGGGGAGCCCCAACAGTCTGATTCTTTCAGTTTCTCAGACAGGAAAAAGAAACAACTACTTGTGAGGGTGAAGCCCTTGTGAAAGGGGGCAGCAAAATTCTGGCCATGGTGACCTCCCCAACACACTCTAGGCACACTGACCCTGCCCTCCCTCCTCTCACTGGCTTAGAACATTCTAGTTCCTCTGAGGCTCAAGCCCATTTTACCTAAGTGCTCAGGTAAACAGGAACCACGCAGCCTTGGGGCTCGGGTGGGAGCTTAGCTGCCAGGGCCCTCGCTTCCTATACCTCAGCCTTGTCCAGCTCTGCTTGGCAGTTCTCCCTGTGAGGCCACTGGCCAGGGAGGTGGCCTCCTTCCAAGGCCCATAAGTCTGTCCATCTGCCCCTTAGAGTCAGGCCAGGAACGGCTGCGGTCAGGGGCACCCTGGAGCCACCATGGTGACGGAAGGCCTGGAGGCAGGGTCTCCCTCTCTCAGAAAACAGCCCCATTTCACAGGGAGGGCTGGGCAGCAGGGAGGGTGGAGGCTGGGAGCTCAGGCCTAGAGCCCTTCGGGTCTCTTACCAACCCTCTGGCCACCAGCTGGGACTCCCAGACCTTCAAACCCCTCCAAACCTCAGTGTACTCCTCTAAAATAAGGGTGCAAATGCCCCGTGAGACAGTTGTGGGGCTTCCCTGTGGCTCTATCTCCTCCCTTCTAAAGGGGTAAGGACGTCTCTCCTCAAGGGTTTGTAGGGAGGATGAATGAGCTTACACTTGGCGGCTTGCAACAAGAGCTCACAAAGTCTCTCTCGTCCTCACAGACAGACAGCAGCTGGAGCTGCAGCCACCTGAGGGCTCGGCTGGGCCAGGCATCTGGAATGGCTGACAGTGGTAGATGGGATGCTGGTCAGGGGTGGGGGTGCTGCTTGAGACAGGTAGTCAGGGAGGGCTTCTCTGAGGAGGTGACATTTTAGCTGAGACCTGAACGGTAAGGACACAGCCATGCAAATGCCTGGAGGAAACCTGTCTGCAGCCGAGGAAACAACAATTATAAAGGGTATGATTCCAAAAGGGCCTCAGCTGGAAGATCTCACTGTACCAAACTGGCTGGTGATTGAGGCTGGGAGGCACTCTGCCTCCGGCGTGAGTGCTGCAGGAGGAAGAGAAAACGCCATGAAGCGGCGGGTGCGAAGGAAGCCTGCCTGGCACGGGGCTCGGGAGACTGAGACTGGAGTGCTGCCACGCTTATTAGTCGGGGCCTTCTAACTGAATTAGGGTATCTTCCCATTCTTCAAGTTTTATTACTGCTGCCAGCGACAAGTCCGTGGTAGCTCACCCCAGCAGAAACGGTGCTGCCGGAGACAGAATGCAAGCTGCCTTTTATGAAGTGAGGCCAGCAGACGCCCCGACACCCCTCACTCTGTTCCCTTTTCTTTGACAGGAACAGCTGCACCAATGTGCGTTTACCCACCAGATCAAAAATAATCTGCTAAATATCACAGTGGAGCTATTTCCAAGTGGCTTCGGTTACTGTACGAAGATGCAGGGCTGGGTTAACAGTGAGGTGCATCTAGAGAGCAAAAGCAAGGATTTGAAGCAAAACTCCAGATAAATTAGACATGCATTTACATTTCAACTAGGCGGTTTTTTAGGCTGTATTATTTAGCGATTCGTCCGCAGCTCTCTGCTTTATTTCAGCATACACATATGACTGGAGATCGGAAAGGACCACCATTTGGCTGAATTTTGTTTCTTTTCAACAAAAGCTAGGGATGAAGGTCACTTGAGCTGGGCACTTAGCTCAGCTCTGTGGGGAAACCGTAAAGGTTAAGACCCGGTCCCTGCCCTCAGGTAGCTCACAGCCTGGTGAGGAGGGAGGCACAGGTGTATAAACATCTAATTCTTTTTAAAAAGTAGAACAAAGTCAGAGCTGATGGAGGGAGACCCGATACAGGATACGTACACAGAGGAAGAACTCATTCATTCTGCTGGCAGGAGCAGCGATGTGGCTAGGCTAGTACGTACTTAGCGAAGGTTTGAGTTCGGTTTAATTAAAAGTCAGAGGAAGCCCTGTACAAAAGTGTGGCATCAGGTCCAAACAGTAGCACCAGGGTCATACATCTGCCCAAGGGGGAATCTCAGCTCAAGCAAGTATCTTGGTTCTCCACCTGGGACACACACTAGAATCCCCTGGGGAGCTTTGGAACCTCTACCTGAGCTACTCTCTGCAAAGATCCAACCTGACTGGTCTGGGGTGAGACCCAGCCAACCAAACAGCTTGAAAGGCTGCCCAGGTAATCCCAGCGTACAGCCAGGTTGCCTTCTCTTCATTCTGGGGGAGGAACAAGTTACATCAAGCCAATGTTTCTCCAAGTGAGGTCACCAGACCAGAGGCACCTGGGAACGTGTTAGAAATGCAAATTCTCCTGGCGCATCTCCACATCTCCGCCCTGCTGAACCAGAAACTCTGGGGGCGGAGCTCAGGGACCTGTGTGTTCACAGGCCCTCCAAGTGACACTGAGACAGTGGGCAAGATGCCTAACTCGTTCTGTCATAGGTGTGTCCTGACACCTTTCTCTAATCCTGCAATAAATTCTGCCAGGTATTGCGTGCTTGCTGTATACCTGGTGGATTCATCAGCATTCTGCAGAGAAACAGAACCCATAGAACATATATACATAGAAAGGAGTTATGAGGAATTGGCTCACGTGACCATGGAAGCTGAGAAGTCCCATGATCTGCCATCTGCAAGGAAAGCCCATGGTGTAACTCAGCTTGAGACCAAAGGCCTAAGTCCAAGGGGGGCCAATGGCATAAGTCCCAGGCCACCAACCGGAAAAGACCCATGTGCCAGCTCAGCAGTCCCACAGAAGGAAGCGCCAGTCCTCCCTTCTTCTGCCTTTTGCTCTGTTCAGGCCCCCAGTGGACTGGGTGATGCCCACCCACGTGGGGCAGGGCAATCTGCTTTGGAGTTCACCGACTCAAATGCTAACCTCATCCGGACACCCCCACACAGAGACACCCAGAAATGTCAAACCAAATATCTGGGCCCCCTGTGACTCGGTCACGTTGTCACGTAAAATTAACCACCATCACTGGTCCATATATTAACGCACTTTATTGGAACTCTTTCAGGTGGGTCTTATGAGTGCCCCATTGTCTAGACCACAGGTGGCAAACACAAGGCCCAGGGGGCAAATCCAGCCCTCCACCTTGTTTTATCCGGCCCGGCACCTTGTTTTATCCGGCCCGGCACCTTGTTTTATCCGGCCCGGCACCTCGTCTCTACCCGGCGGCAGCGCCGAGCTCTCACTTAACTGTTAAGGAGCAGTTACATGTATACAGTCCTAACATTACGTTCGGCCCTTTGAAGGCAACTTCGAGGCTGATGTGGCCCCCGGTAAGAATGAGTTTGACGCCCCTGTTTTAGGTCATTTGATTCCTCAGAAACTCCAGTGAAGTATTTATTTTCACGTTATAGCTGAGGAAACTGAGGCTCAGCCAGGCAAAGCGATTATGTGCCTGACCCCCAAGCTCTCCCATTTTCATTACTCGGCATTGCTCTTCCTGTGTATCTGCCAACCCCTGCTAGGGGGTGGGTCTCCCCTCCAAACCGAAGCCCACCCTGGAAGTGCAACAGACCAAGCTGGGCCTCCTTGCCACTCAAGCCGTGGGCCAGAAGCATCAGCAGCATCGGGAACTCTCTAGCAGTGCAGGGGCTGGACCCGTCCCGGAACTGCTGAGTCAGAGTCTGCACCTTAGCAAGGCCTTGGCTGGCTTTTGTGTGTCTTATGCTTTGAGACGCATTACGTTAGAAATAGTTGCCGGGCCTTGATCTCCCAAGCCCTGTCCTGGCTCCCTAGAAGCACAGAATGGAGCTGAACGCAGAGGAGGCACAACGAGAAACCACATCCCGCACTCAGGGTGAGCCTGTGGGTCCCGTCCTCTCTTCCAATGCCTGCACAGCCCACCCTGGACAAGGCTCCTGGAGAAGCCAGTTGGACAGGCCTCTGCCCTCTGGCACTCTGTCTAGACCACGGTTTTCCAGGAAGCTGTGACTCACCCCACCGTCATTCACCTGCCAGGTGCCGGCCTGGCTGGAGGCCAGTAGCCAAAGGAGCCAGGAAGGCTTCTGGGGAGAGGTGGGGAGAGGAAGGGGACAGTAGTGAGGAGGGGTGTTGGCTTGGTGCCTTTCCTGCAGGCCTGGTGCAGGCTCGCGGGGGGCCCTGCCTCGCTCCCCAGCCCTCCAGCTCAGCCACACCAGTCAGGTCATAAAACAGTTGGACAGGGTTCCTCCATACTTACCTTCTGCGACTTTGTCTCTGCATTTCAAGGAGACCATTTCTGCAAAAGCCTCCAGATTCCTTGTCAATAGGAGAGGGACCTCTGAGCAGACGGTTCTAGTGGACCAAAACCACAGAGGAAGAGAAAGCAGAGCTGTTAAAGGGGTGGTTTATTTCTTGTTTATTTCTCTGAGGCCCTTACCTTGACCCCAGGTGAGGGTGGTACTCTAAGGTCCAAAGAGCTGGAAAAGACTTAACAGAATTCTAATCCAGCATCCTCTTTCCAGGCTAGTATGTTCTTTCTATAAAGAGAGCACTCCAGGCACAAATGGAATATTTCTCCTAACTCTGCAGCTCAAGGCAGAGGGTTCCCAGACTCCTCCAACCTGTGTCTGCACCCACACAACATCTCTGAACCGGGCCACGGCTAGTGCCAGGGAACAATGACCCAGTGCAAAGGTGAAGTCAGAGACCTGGCTTCGGATCTGCACCTACACTGTGTGTTAGCTGTGAGGATTCAGCAAGCTTCACTTGGAGCCTTCGATTCTTCATCTAGACCAGGGGTGTCAAACTCATTTTCACCAGGGGCCACATCAGCCTCACGGTTGCCTTCAAAGGGCTGAATGTAATTTTAGGACTGTATAAATGTAACTACTCCTTAACAGTTAAGCAAGAGCTCAGTGCTGCTGCCGGCTAGAAACAAGGTGCCAGACCAGATAAAACAAGGTGGAAGGCTGGCTTCGGCCCACGGGCCTTGTATTTGCCGTCTGTGGCCTAAAATTTATAAAGTCTGAGTTACTGCTTTTGCCCAATCAGAATATCAGAGATACATTTGCTGATGAAGGATGTTTGACCAAGATAGAGAACAGTAATGGCGGACGGTGATCCTGAGACCCAAGACATAAACAAGATAAGACCTGAGATTGCCCTCGCCTGCTGCCTTCGGAGAGTTTCCAGACATGGGGCAGGGAAGGGAACCCTAAGAGGAGCCCAGTGGCCTGTGAGCTGGAGAGAGAGAGCTGAGAGCTGGGGACACCCATGTGGCTAGAGGTCGAAGGACGGCGTGCTGGGCAGCAGAGATCTGCACAGACAGAGCTCCAGAGACCTGCAGAGGGCCGTCTATCATGGTTTCGCAGAGACCGACAGCACACGCACGTGAAGAAAACTGTGGTCAGAGAAGAGCCTCCCGAAGGCAGAGCCAGGAGGAGTGTCTATTCCCACCAGCCAGTCGGGGAAACTTCATGCACACTGAGTATTCAGAACGGTCTTGCCTAGGGAGTGGAGAATAATTAATTCCGGACAGCACTGCTCTAGTCCTGCCTACCAAATCTTAAAAGCAAGACTCAAAAGAATCAAATTGCAATTTAATTGCATCGCAGGAAAAAAAGCTCAAAAATTTCAAAAACATTCAGCACACAACAAGGCATCCAACCAAAGATTACTAGACATGCAACAAAGCAGAAAAATATGAGTATAGTGAGGAAAATTATCAGTCAGTTGAAATCAATCCAGAGCTGACACAGATGTTAGAATTAGCACACAAGGACATTAAAACAATGACTATAGTTGTATTCCATATGTTTGAAAGTGGCATAGCAACATGGAAGATATTTTTCAAAAGATCAAAATCAAACTTCTAGAGATAAACACTACAGTATCACAGATAAAATAATACTGGATGGGTTCATAGAAGATTAGACATTGCAGAAGAAAGACTCAGTAAACTCGAAGACATAGTGATAGGCCCTGGCTGGTGTGGCTCAGTGGACTGCGTGCTGCCTGCAAACCAAAGGGTCACGGTTTGATTCCCTGTCAGGGCACATGCCTGGGTTACAAGCCAGGTCCCCAGTGGGGAGTGCACAAGAGGCAACCACACATGGATGTTTCTCTCCCTCTCTTTCTCCCTCCTTTCTCCTCTCTCTAAAAAGAAATCAATAAAATCTTTAAAAAAAAAAAAAAAGACATAGCAATAGAAATTATCCAAAATGAAACAGAGAAGTGAAAAAAAGAGTATCAGTAAGCTCTGGGACAAAATCCAACAGGCTAGTATACATGTAATCAGAGTCCCAGGAGGCAGTGGTTCAGATGGTGACCCAGGTCTGAAAATGTTCTCCAGCTAACTTCTGTGGCTCCACCCAGCCTCAAATATGCATGGGGCTGCCATCAGCAGGTCCTTAGGGGGCAGCCACCTTTCGAGGCAGGTGACATTAATACACCCAGTTCACAGATTAGGTAACTGTCCCACGCTGCAAACAGCTAGCTCGTGGCTCGCTTCACTTGGCCTGAATGCCACCCAGAGCCCACATGGTCTCAAACCTATGCTTCACACCTGTGCACCTCAAACTCATCCACGAGTGGGCGAACTTTTTCTGTGAAGAGCCTGGCAGTAACTGCCTTAGGCTCCGTGGCCCACACAGCCTCCGTGGCTTCACTCTGCCACGGCCACACAAAAGCAGCCTGAGACGTTACGTAACTGAGTGAGCATGGCTGTGTTCTGATAGAACCTTATTTCTAGACACAGAAATTTGAACTGCATATGTTTCACGTCACAAAACATTTTTCTTCTTTTGATTTTTTTTTCAACAACATTCTTAGTTCACAGGCCGTGGCAAAACAGGCTCAGGTTGGACTCGGCCACAGGCCACAGCCCGCTGACCCCTGCAGTAACCCTTCCACAGATCAGGCAGGCAACTCTCCGTAGCAACGAGCTGGGCGCTTAGCGCCCGTGGGCAGTTTTGGTCTTGAACTCATCACCTCACTGCCCGCTCCCCCGCTCGTGTACCTCTCTGCTTGTCCCTGGGCCTGCTGAGCTCTTTGATTCCAGAGCAGCACTCACCCCTTGGATGTGAATAGTGCCAACACTCTCACTGCACCACCCCTGCTCCGCGAGCTTAGCCTAGGACCCCGCTGACCACTGCATTTTCCAGAAACCAGACCCTCCCTTGGCACACCACTTGGAAATTCAAGGTAGGGACAGGTTTATTTTCAAAGAAAATCATGTCCTCTCGGGCAGTGCGCAGACCACAGCCCTGGGTGGGTAGGCATCCCCAACTCTGGGGAAGCCCCTTGTCAAAACCAAAGGGGGCGGAAGTCACATTGGTTCATTGGTTGGTTGGTTCGTTCATGCTTTTCACAAACAGCCCCTCCTGCACTTTATCCTGAAGTTCTCCCTTTGTGACACAAAACTTGTTTTCAGTGGACTATTTTAGCCAAGGGCCAGTTCTGTAATCTCTGTCCCCCAGGGTCCAGTTCAAAGAGAATTCCGATGTGATTAAGTAAACATATGGGAGTGGTAGATGTAGGGGCTGCTGTTCTGTTCTTTGTGCTGGTGGCCTGGGGGCAGGGAATTACAACAGCTTCTGTGTGCTCAGTTTATTTCCTAAGACATTAACTCATCAGTCCCCACTGTGCATGAAAGCACTTCTTGGGACATTTGAAATTCAAAGTGAATCACACTCAGGGCTTCATCAGCTGAAGAGGAGGAGGGGATGGTTAACAGGACGGGACCAGTGAAGAGCTGATGAGCCTCTGCTGTTTGTGAGTGGTGTTGGTGGAGAGGAGGCGTCAGCCTCAGGCATTGCAGCCCCTGGCGACAAGCAGCTGAACTAACTGTAAGCGGTACCTGGAGCAGTGGGCTGGGACTGCCCCACGCAGGGGGCTAATGGAAACTCCCAGAGCTTCTCTCTTTTAACAAAGTACTTGAGCCATTATCCCGGCACACCCACTGCGCAGGGGGTTACTGAGGCAGTTAGCAGCAAAATAAATTCCCTGACAGCCTTGGACAGCAGAGATGCTCTGGTCCTGATTTGCTGCCAGTAACAAATGATGTTTGGGACCCAAACCCCTGCCAAACCCCGCCCCCCCACCGATCTGCACCCCAGGGTGCAGAGGCCCTTTAGGGAAACAGTAAACAGATTGGAGTCACAGCCTGATCTCTACGTAGGATCCCATTTGATCCCCGCAACCTTCCTGAGGGGAGGCTTTAGCATCACTCCACCTCATGCACGTGAAAACCCCATTTTACGGCGGAGCACATGGAGGCTCACGGAGGTCATCGGGGCAGAGCAAGAGCTGGAAGTCAAGTCGGCTCTTACAATTATGCCCTGGTGATGGGACCCTCGGTACCCTGAGACACTCTCCCACCTCAGCCCTCACACCAAACCCAGCCGACCTCTGAGGTCAAGTCCAGACTCAGCATAGGTGGGGAAGTGGAGGGCCCTCGCCCTGAGCAAGAAAAAAGAGAAAATCAGGAGGGAGTGTGTAAAAAAAAACAAAACTGGAGCCCCACTCTGACCTGAGTGAGGACCAACCTGCAGGGGCATGTCTGGGAAAGGCATGTGGGGGTTCTGCTCGACAGGGGCATGCACCAATGTCAAGTTGCACCTTGAGAGAGCCCCCTCCACAGGAAAGGAAGCCTAGGCAAAAGCTACTGGCCCGGTCAACAGATTTGTTGGAGGGGAGGTGGACCCTGATTTCGGTGCGGGATTTGTTGTTTGTGGTGGTTGGTCCCTCAGCTGGCCCCACGATTCATGACAGAGTTCTACAGAGAGCAGGGCTGGTAGGAGGAAGGTCAATTCGTGTGTGCTCATTCAGGGCCAGGTTCCGAGGCCAGGCAGCCGGAGCCGAGGTCCGCTGCTCCCTCTTAACATCCGTGTGACCTGTAGAAGTTACGTGACTTACCTGGGTGTATGTGTTATGGGATTTTACAAAAAAAAGAATGATTTTGTGATTTACTAAGGCTATCATTCTCATGTCCTTGGTATGGGAGAAAAGAGACGCAAAAATAAGGTGGAAGAAATCTGGTAAAAGTCCTATAGCTGAACTTGAACAGGAAGTATAAATAAGTATTCATAATATATTTTACATTTACAAAAGAAAAGAACTAGTTCTGAGATTTATTCACTGAGGAGGACTAGAAACAAGCACCAACCCCAGAGAAATAAATATCCCTCACACCCAGAGAGTGTTTTTGAAACATCATTTCCTACTGAAAGAAACCAGGGCTACTTGGAGAAATGATTGGTTCCAGGACTGGCACAAGAAATGTCTAAGATGAGACTAGCCAGGACCCTAGCAAAGACTTGGGGTCATGACAAAGGACACAGGGGCCAGTGGGGACGAGGCTCCCACTGGCCAAGGTGGGGGAAACCTGAGCACCAGGAGAGCAATAACTACCATGGATCGGAACACACCACGTATGTTTAAATCCACGTGGGGTCTAACGGTACAAAAACTAGCTGGTTACCATTGGAGGACGCTAGAGAACCCATTCGTTATTTTGAAAATTGAGAAAATTAAAGCAAAGCAATCAATCATTTAACCTGTCCTCCCTAGAATGAATGATTGTGCCACGGAAGGACCAGAGTGAATGCAGGGATGTTTCTCATCATAGAACTATCCCAGCTAAACATAATCAACAAAAGAAAAAAGCAAGAAAAACATAACCAGAGACATTGAAATTAAGAACAATCTAACAATAG